>AWOL01S0087337.1:3060-16330 GCA_000715115.1 Nicotiana otophora
GACACTTAGTCTCTTATTTAGAAGCTTAAGTTAGAAAATTCAATTGGATATTGACTTATATGTAAACGATCTCGGAATTGAATTAGGATGGTTCCATTAGATTCGTTAGGTGATTTTAGACTTATGAGCACGTCCGGAATGTGATTTGGAGGTCTGTAGTGGAATTAGGCCTGAATTGGCGAAAGTTGGAAATTTTGCAATTTTGGTGGCAGTGGAAAATTTGATATCGGGGTCGGAATAGATTTCCGAAAATTGGAATAGGTTCGTAGTGTCATTTGTGACATGTGTGTAAAATTTGAGGTCATTCGGACGTGGTTTGGTAGGTTTCAGTGTCGTTTGAGGAATTCAGAAGTTTAGAAGTTCTTAAGCTTGAATCCGAGGGTAATTTGGTGTTTTGATGTTGTTTTGAGTGATTTGAAAGCTCGACTAAGTTTGTATGTTGTTATATGACTTGTTGGTATGGTTGGTTGAGGTCCTGAGGGGCTCGGGGTGATTCTGGTGGGTTAACGGATTGTTTGAAGTTGAAACAATACAGTTGAAGCTGCTGCTACTAGTATTTCTGCACCTGCAGAGAGGGGCCCGCAGGTGCGAGGTCGTTGGTGCGCTTGGTAAGCCGCAGATGCAGACAGGAAGGACCTGGTCTGGAACCGCAGGTCTGTATAAGTGGTCACATCTACAAGCCCGCAGATGCGAGGCTGGGTCGCATATGCGGAAATGGGGAGGGCTGGCAGTGGTCGTAGGTGCGAGGTCTTTTCCGCAGCTGCGAGATCGCAGAAGCGGATAGGGAGCGCATGTGCGGAGATGGGCACTTAAGCGATTTTACGCAGATGCGGAGATTTGTGCGAAAAAGCATCTCCGCATGTGCGCATATTGAGTTGCAGGTGCGAAAAACCTGGATAGAGCATATAGATAGAAGACTTTGCAAATTTTTGTTCATTTCCACCATTTTCAAGTCGACCTTGGAGCTTTTAGAGCGATATTTGAAGGGGATTCAAGGGTATTCACTGAGGTAAGTTGCTTGAGCTCTAATACTCCTAGCTATGGTATTTTTCCGTTGTTTTCTCATCTAATTAGTAGGATTTTTGAAGCGAAATAAGGGGTTAGAGCTTGGGATTTTGGAGAGAATAATTTGGGGATTTGAGGGACCAAATGAGGTCAGATTTTGATGAATTTAGTATGGGTAGACTCGGGAGTGAATGGGCTTTCGGATTTTTCAACTTTTGTCGGATTTTGAGACGTAGACCCGGTGGTCGGGTTTGAGTGAATTTCGAGATTTGGCCTATAAATTGGTAGTTTTCTTGTGGGATTCATTCCTTTAGCTCATATTTATCGTATTTTATTGCTTGTGGCTAGATTCGGGTCATTTGGAGGTTGGTTCGAGAGGAAAAGGAATTTCAGAGTAGGAGTTCTACACTGTTGAGGTAAGTAATGTGAATAACTAATTTTTTACCACATCCAAATTCTATATTATTTTAGTGTAAATATTCTTTTTAGGTCTAATCTTGAAATTTTAAACTTTTGTCTTTCTTTTAATAGGATTTGTTTTTGAAAAACAAAATTATTATTACAAAAAAAAAATATTCACATAATTATAGAATATAGTTCATTTCTACTTGTAAAGAGAAAATGAAAATTTACAAAGAATACTTGGTTTATTTTAAATTAGTATTTTAATAAGTAAGCTATGGCATTTTTAGTATTATTTAAATTATATGTAAATATTTATTTTCTTATATGTTTTTTCTTTTCTTGGTGAAAACTGTGGTTGATCAATATTATCATTTTCATAACCTACCTTATTTTTCAAAGTAAATGACAAAAACAAAATAAAAAAAATAATGAAGATAAAATAGGTCAAAATAGATTAACAAAACTTTCCCACTGACCATCTCACGTCCCATTCCCCTAACTCCCCCCACCTTTCACGTCTCACTAATACACACACACACGATCACACACATTTATTTTAAATCATCTGTACATCTTTATCCTCACTACTAGACATATGCATATATATAGAGTAAAAGCTTTAATCAAAAGGGGGGAGTCCAATATTTTAAGGAGGAGAACGAATTTGGCAAAAAGAGGGAAGAAAATAAGAGGAGCTAGCAACACTGCAACTCTTTCATCTTCACAAATCAAAAACAAAAGCTTGTCTCCTCTTCTCATATACACGGTGGGAGCTCCATCATCTTCTCTGTTTCGCCGCTAACTCCATCATTTCAGCTTTTCTTTTTCATCATCATCTCATCATTAGAAGCAGCTCTCCCCCACCACAAAAACCTGCTGAAATCAACCTCAAAATAGTCCCAAACCCAGCCATTAGAGCCACCCAAAATCAGCTACTATTCACGTCAAAATGCAGCCAAAATAGCCCCGAAACACTACTGAAACACAGCAAAATCAGCTGCAAAAACCATTAAAAACAACTGCAGAAAAATCAATTCTTTTGGTAGTTTAGTCCAGCCGGGGTGAAAACAGTCGAGTCGAGGTTCAAAGTTCGTTGAGGTGTTCGTACGCGGTTCGCAATTTCCAAATGATTTGTTGTTGTACATCTGAACTTCTCTTATTAATATATTGAAAAGCGTATTCAAAGGTTCATCTTTTATCCTCTTATCTAATTTTATTTAAATATTGCTATGTCGTTTTATATTTGAATATTGTTGCATGATCATCTGAAATTCGTGAATTTGGTTCTACTGCATTGGTTTGTAGTTTCTCTTTTAGTCTTAAATAATATTAATAAAGAAAGAAAATACATTATGGGGTGGACTTATATGTAATCTGATTAGATAATGCAAATTAGTTTATTTGGTTCTAACACTCCGTAAGGCAGTATTATTTTCATATTCGCTTATAGTTTGGGCTCTTATTGATTTTGACGCAACACTTAATAATTGGCCTAATAAACAAGAAAGGTCCAAGGTGCTTTATTTTATGTTATTTTATTAAATGAATTTGGTCGTTCAAGTCTTGATGTGAATGATCAAATCGACCCATTTCTCTTTTACTACCAACATTTTTTCGCTTAAATTCTTGAATAATTTAATAAATCATACACTTATCAGTAAAAACTTTCATAAATCATGACCTCCCCACAATCTCAAATTAGTTTAGGAAAATAACTCTAAATACACTAGAAAAAGTTTAGACGTACTTTCAATATTAGTCCATGTGTTCATGCCCGAACCTTGAATTAATATGCTTAAATAACAAAAGGATCATGTACGCATTCCGCGTCTTGATACTTTTAAATTTACAATAATTATATTTTAACCATGTGTACATTTCCGTACCTTGGTTTGACATCCAAAAAAAATAAATACCTTGTGTGCATACCGTATCTAGGTCAAAACAATTAATAAAAATATAATAAATTAAGTGAAGTGGTAATAGATAGACAAATCATAATCAATAAAATACAAAAATAGTCAAGAATTGATTTAAGCCGGACATTAGTCAATAAAAGCGATCGTGTTAGAACCACAGGACTCGAGGGATGCCTTACACCTTCCCCTCAGTCAATAGAATTCCTTACTCACTCTTCTATTTTTGTAGACCATAAATTAGGAGTCAAACCTTCCATTTGATGAGGGATTCAAATAAAAGGTGACTTGGAACACCAAAACTCAATTCCAAGTGGCGACTCTAAATAATAAATTATCCATCTTAGAAACGTCACTTCAATTGGAAAAACTCTTTTAACTCAACCTCGTAATAGGGTTGTGTGGAAAACAGAGGTGTGACAAGTAACAGTTGTAAATCTGGTCTTGAGGGTATGAAACCCGGAGTTGATATAATGTGACTGTTTGAAGGTGGTACCCATGCTATGTGACAGTCCGTGAGGGATTGAGACTTGATCCATCCCGGGAGACTGTGAAGTCTTATAGCCTTTAATTGTGTTTATATGCATTCCTCTCTACTAGAACTTGACTGTTTTTCATGTTAGAAATCAATGCTTAGGATATATTCCTGCTCATGGTAGTTATACTCAATCATAGTGATTCTTGTGCATGTTTACCTCAGTCTCTGTTATTTTTCCCTGATGATATACTGTAATACTTTGATTCAGGTTATTTTCCCTTTCTTTATTGAGAGTTGTGAGACTAGGGAGGTTCATGACTGAATAAGGCCGAGGGCCTGGTTGTGAAGTATCGTTCTATGGCACGTGAGTTGTTCGTGCAAATCCTTATAGTTTATACTATGGCACGTGAGTTTTTCGTGCAGCACGTGAGTTGTCCGTGCAGATCCAGATATGATATTATAGCATGTGAGTTGTCCGTGCAGCATGTGAGTTGTCCATGCAGCACGTGATCTGTCCTCGCAGATTGTAGCGCTTGGGCTGTAGGAGCCCCTCATGAGGCTGAACACCCCCCAGTGAGCGCAGGTACCTATTGAGCGTGTGCATTGAGGGTTGAGAGTTGAGTGTCGAGTTGTTGAGAGTTGGAGTGATTGTTGCCCTAAGAGGTTGTACTTGTTTTTCATTTTGTTGATGAACTTAGTTCTATCTGTCATTGTTGTGAACTTCCTGAAGGATTCTATATCCGGAGTACCTACACTTTAACTATGTAAAACTGATTTGACTTAAACTGTCGGATTTGATAGTATGTCTATTCTTTGCAGGAATTATTAAAAATGAACTGTACTGTATAGCTCGTCACTACTTCTCAGTTTCTTATTTGTTTCTATTACTTGCTGAGTTGGTTGTACTTATGCTATACCCCTGCACTTCATGTGTAGATCCAGGTGTGTTTGATCACAGAGGTTGTTGAGTTCGGGCGCGGTCGAGTACTGGAGACTACGAGGTAGCTGTCGGCGTCCGCGGGACCTTGTCTCTCCTTCTATATTTCTTTTTGTCTTGTATTGATACTTAGACACTGGTTGTATTAGTTTGGTTATCTAGATGCTCATGACTTAGTGACACCCCGATGTTTGGGGCTGGTTTTCGTATTTTGATTCTATATTGAGTTTAACTTTGGTTTTTATGAAAATTCCTAATATGAAAAAGTTTTTAACTTCCTTTTCTATTGTATTGCTGGTGTATTTTCGAAAGAATCGGCATGCCTAGTACTATCGATAGGCGCCATCACGACATGTTAAGTTTTTGGGTCGTGACAGGTAATATAGGTACAAATGTATTTACCTAATCATCTTTCACATTGTGTAAATCTCCATAGTATCTTCAACGAATCACAACAATAATATTTTCTTGGCTCTTTTGGCCATTCCCAAGATTCTTTATCCAAGGCACGGTGGCCGTATTTCATATTCCAAACTTTCATATCTTTCCTTACATGGATCATAATCATATATATCAACATATATAATATTCTGTAAATCACAAATTTAAGTTCGTTAGAAATGAAGACTTTAAACACAATAGATTTCTTTCCAAGAAATGGAGTAAAATGATTGGCAATCGAAGCGCAAGTTAAAATCATAAACAAGTAGCACACTATTTATTTCTTGAAATACTTTTCCCCAAAGAGGGCAATACACAATTTTCAGTCACGAATATATAAGAACACAAAACACATTGAAAATACTTACAAAGCATAACATTAGTTAAAACAACCACATATGGGCACGGATTGAGTACATAATCTTTTAGAAAATTCTATTTTCGAAGTCATTATAAAACGGTTGAATCAAGGCTTATTTCTTAACCTCTCTCACATCATCTAATTTGATTGGAATCACTAGCCACAAATATAACTTTCATTCTTGGCACATTGGCCACACGCTATATCCCCAATTCACTTATTTCATTTTCAAGCATCTTTATATATTATCAATGACAAGACATTTTCAATCAAGACGAGTCTTAAGCACATCGAGTTTTTCTCACACAGTTTGGCATACTAGCTTTCATTTGAAATACGACTCAAAGCCGTAATATTTTAATACGCAACCCATACTTTGAACATATATCTTTTGACATAAGGCTCATTCGGAATATTCAAGTTTATAAGGGATAACCCGCCACATAGGAATTAGGAACTTGAGCCAACCATACTTGAAACTTACAAAAATATTATGGAATTCGATTCTAAGAGAGACATTTTGTCCAACATACCTCGCTTTGAGCTTTCCTTAAATTACTACAATGTTCCAAAAATCCTAGAAGCCCCAATATATTTTGAGACATAACAAAATTTAACACAAATTAGGAAGATATTCATGGTTTCAGCTCATTTGAGCATTTTATCAAACACTAGGTGTGCAAATTTGACTACAAGGTTTTCTACAAGATTTCCTTCATTCCACAACCCAATCTTTACTTATTTGAGCTCAACAATCTTTTCACAAACCTTATTGGTACATGCATGTATAAATAATACTCTTACACCCAAGAACCATACTCTCAATCAACCATCTTCTACCTAAATTTGAAATTGCAAACTAGGGTATGGAACCCTACCTCTTAGATGAAGAACTTATGAGGTTTCTTGTTGCATTTCAAGGCTTGAGCAAGAATGGATGATTAGAACGTTAGGTTTCCTACTTCTCTCTCTAAAATGCTCTTACCTCTCTCTAAAATCATCATATAATCGCCAAAAATAAACCCTAAATGCTATTTATCAAAATGGGGTCAGGTTATAAAAAAATAGGAAAATGAACCCTTTAAATTCCTTGGCAAATTTGTATGGGGCCTTATAGTGATTCTTTTACAGAGTTCGTTCTTCCTTATGTGTCACATTCGAGTTGTAGCTAGTTGGCACTTTGATGGCGCTGCATGATAATTTAGACGGTGTTTGAGGTAGCTTATTGCACGAGCATCTTGTACTGAGTGAGACGAGGTCATTCGACATGAGATCATCGCGATCGAAGTTATGTAGGGTATATGAAAGAGAAAACATTTTTATTTAGTTCAACATGATGTGATGGTTCTTATCAGGAGGAGAGACTCCATGATTTATTGATTCGATAGGTGGTTATGAGTTTTTACATATCTCTTTCGTCATGATAGTATCGCGAGAATTTGGAATAGGGCTCACACGTGTTATGAGGCATATTGCGGGCATCAAATCGGAACATTTTAGCTGTTGTGGTCGGAAGATGTATTATGGGCATGTGAATTATGCGGTGCGTGGTGTGAATTCAACAAAGGTGTATGATTATGTTTTGGTATAGTACATAGTGATTGATACGGTGTTCACATGTAAGAATCGTGTTTGGTAGAGAAATACGGAGGTTGGAATTTGCTTCTAAGGCTTATTGACTAAATAAAAGGGAGGATCTTCAGTCTAGCTCAAACTAATGGGCTCAACTGGGTTGTGGTGGTACGGGTAGGTGCACAATGTTGAACAATGATTTTGGGGCAACTCCGCAGCAATTCTTAGCACGTTCAAGGACGAACGTATGTTTAAGTGGGAGAGAATACAACGACCTGATAGGTCATTTTGAGCTCTAGCGCATCGTCCTGGAGTTAAAGGTTGGGAATAGCTTCACTTCAGGTATTATGACTTGTACGTGTGGTCGGAATTGAATTTTGGGAAGTTCGGAGAAAATTCTAATTTCGGAAGTTTTAAGTCGAAAGAATTGACTAAAGGTTTGAATTTTGAGAAAAAGACCTTGGAATTTAGATTTGAAGGTTCCAACAGGGTCGTATGATAATTTTGGACTTGGGCGTATGTTCGGGTTGAGTATCGGACCACTCGGGAGTATTCTGGCGCTTATTGTAGAAGTTGGCATTTTGAATGTTTTAAGAATTTCTTAAGTTTGAATTGAAGTGGATTTTGGTGTTATCGGAGCCCGTTTGGGATTTCAAGACTTGGAATAGGTTTGTATTGTGATTTATGACTTGTGCGTAAAGTTTGGCGTCATTCCGAAATATTTTGGTATGGTTCAGATGAGTTCGTCTAAATTTGAAAGTTTGAAAGTTTAGAAAAGGATTTCGATCGTCGATTCATGATTTTCATATTATTTGACGTGGTTTGAGTCTTCGACTAAGTCCTTTTCATGTTTTGGGATGTGTTGGTATATTTGGACGGGGTCCCGAGGGGCCCGAGTGTGAATCGGATTGAAACGGATCGAGTTTTGGGCTTAGGGGAAATGCTAAGGTAGCTGGGATCTGGTGCAATCGCACCTGCGTGAAAAGGGTTGCAGGTGCGAGCTCGCAGGTGCGGCATGGTGGTCGCAGAAGCGACATTTGGAATGAGCTGGGATGGCCGCAGATGCGAGGATATTTTCGCAGATGCGACGAATGTTCCACAGAAGTGGAAAGTGAGCTGGGCAGTCGGGGTCGCATAAGCGGAGATCTCCGCATATGAGGGTGCGCAGGAGCGTGAGGTGGACTTGAACATTGAAATGAGTAGAAATTTGGAATTTTTGTAGAAAACCTAAAAATTGGTATTTTGGGATTTTTACCACGAAATTAGTCATGGAATTGGAAATAAATCATATATTTGGGTTCATAGTATTTTGGGTAAAGTTTATCTTCGAGAAATTTTAGAATTTGGGCACGTGGGCCCGAGGGTCGACTTTATTGACTTTTAGAGCGGAGTTAGGGATTGTTATGAATTTATTAATTATGGGCAATAGAGTATATATGTATGTATTTGCACATTTGTTTGACTAGTTTTGGAGAGACGGGCATCGGTTTGAGGTGTTTGAGAGGTGTTGTAGCCGGTCATGGAACCTCGGAGCGAGGTAAGTCTCTTGTCTAACCTTGTGATGGGGAAACTATCCCCTAGGTGATGTAATTGTTATGTGATACTAGTTGTGGGTGCTATGTAGGCACGAGGTGACGAGAGTCCGTACGTAGCTAAAGCATGTTTATGTCCGGGTAGACTTGGGACCTTATCGTGTAATATTTGAATTATTTGAACTCATTCTGCTATCTTAATAAATTGAATTTATAATTGAAATTGATTTAGAAATAAATATATGTATACTAGGACGAGCCTTATCATCTAGAGTTGTTGGCGAGTTATTTGAGAAACAGTAAGGATTATATTCACTTTGTGCTCATGTACTGTATTGTAAGCACGTATCTCGTAATTCGGTAACTTCCTTCCTTTCTTGTGGAGCGGGCCGAGTTCCTTGGCAATATAATAGATGCATTTATAGTTCGTGTCGCTCGACCCTCGGCAGTGTACATATTATTCTGGATCGGGCCTAATGACCTCGGCAGAATCGTGTGCTATATCGCTAGTAGTCCAAATAATCACGAGATAATCTTTCCACTGATGCTTGGTATTTTATACGGTATTCCTTATTTATTTGATATTGGCACTTGATATTTTCAGAGCTGTTAAGATAAAATATAAGATTGAGAAATTCATACTTTAAACAAAATATTTGGAAGATTATGTAACTTACAGATTTACCCAATTATTGTTGCGTGCTTTATATCTGATTATGATTTATCATATTGCTTCATTGGACCTGTAGTAAGTCTCGGCGTCGACCCCTCGTCATTACTTCTCTAGGGTTAGGCTAGATACTTTCTAGGTACGCGTTGATTTGCGTACTCATGCTCTACTTCTGCACTAAACATGCAGGATCTGATAGTTTCATTTGGCGATCATCTTGGCGCGTGGGCGCATCTGTCGAGGAGACTTTATGTGAGCTGCATTCCAGGTTACGCATCACAGTCTGCCGAGTCTTCATCATACTATTTATATTATCTTTTCTTATTTACATTCTGGACAGATATTGTATTGTTATTATACTCCTTACAAAATGCTCATGTACTTGTGGCACTAGGTTTTGGGATGTTCTAGAGGTTGTTTGTGATATTGCTTGGCATTTACACACCTTTATTATCTATTTTGTTAAAATTTTAAGTTTCCATGATTTTAATGCGTTGATTTATTTTTCTAATAAAATTCACGATTTCGAGAATAATAAAGTTCATAATTAAGGTGGTAGTTCACCGTTAGCTTGCCTAACGGCGACGTTGGGCGCCATCACGGCCTATAGTGAGTTTTGGGTCGTGACATGAAGCTTTAAGTTGAAAGGATTGATTGTAGTTTGACTTTTGTGTAGACGGCTCTGGAATGGAGTTTTGACGGTTCCAATAGATCCGTATGGTGATTTTAGACTTACGAACGTGTCCAGATATTGGTTTGGAGGTCCGTAGGTCGTTTCAGCGAGAATTGGCGAAAGTTTGAAAGTTGAAGGTTTGGAAGGTTGGAAAGTTTGACCGAGAGTTGACTTTATTGATATTGGGGTCGGATTCTGATTCTAAAAGTTGGAATAGGTATGTCATATCATTTATGACTTGTGTGCAAAATTTGAAGTCAATCATAGTTGTTTTTGTATGAATCAGTATAAGTTTTGGAATTCAGAAGTTCATAGTTTCAATAGGCTTGAATTGGGTTGCGATTCGTAGAATCGATGTTGTTTGATGTTATTTTTTACCTCGAGTAGGTCCGTTAGGTATTTTCGAACTTGTTGGTATATTCGGAAGGGGTGCCGTGGTCCCCAAGTGTGATTCGAATTGAATCAGAAACCAAATTGGACTTAGTCACTATTGTTGAAGTTGTTGGTTTTCTTCTGATCTAGTTTCCTTGTACGTGTTGGCGAAGGTTCTCCTGTGATCGCGTAGAGTCTTCACGAGTTGCTGGAATTATTTCCTTCGCATTCGGGAAGGTGAGGACACGGTCACAAAGTTTGCTGGGCTTGTTCATTGCGAACACGTAGGGTAGACCACGTACGCGTATAAGGAAGGCGAGGCTGGGGGTTGAGGCAGGCTTGTGCTATGCGGTCGCGTTGGTGGAGGCAGCTTGTTCATCGCATTCGCAACTGATTTCATACGATCACAAAGTGTATTTATTTGAACTGGGGAGGATTGCTTTATGCCATCGCAAGTCTTTGTCTGCGATCGCGATAGTGGACGACTAGGCAGCAGAATAAATGTTTCAAAATGGGGATTCCATCTCATTTTTCATATATTGGACCTAGAGAGCTCGGTTTGTGGTGATTATTCGAGAGTTTTTCAAAGAAGTCGTTGGGGTAAGTGATTCTAACACGGATTGAACTATATTTCATAAATCTATTGTTATTTTCATCAACTACTTAGTGATTTGAATTAGAAATTTGGGGCAAATTGTGAAAACTTTCTAGACTAAAATTTGGGGATTTGAAAGGCAATTTAAGTTTGGATTTGAGTAATTAATGTATGGTTGGACTCGTTATCGAATGGGTGTTTGGATTTTATAATTTTGGTTGGTCTCCGAGACACGAGCCCGCGTTGACTTTTTGAGATGACTTTTTATTTCTTTGCAAAGATCGTAACTTTATTGTTCGAAATAGTTTCCTACAGTTTATATTTATGGTATGAGATTGTTTTGGCTAGATTTGAGCCGTTCGGAGTTGGGTAATCGAGGGAAAGGCCTACTAGTGGATTGAGTTAGCGCATTTTGAGGTAAGTGTCTTGCCTAATTTTGTGTGGGGGATACCCCTTAGGATTGGTGTTATTTTGTAATAATTGTGATGTGTGGAAGTCGTGTACGCAAGGTGACGAGTGTGTACACGGGCTAAATTTGGAAATTTATCAGTTTTAGCCATGTCGATTCCTTTCATGCCTTAATTGAGTTATCTTAACACGTTATATTCATCATCATTTGTCTATTTTCACATGCTCTACTTGTTAATTGTTCTACATGTTTAGTTGAGGTTCTTGTTTCCTTTATTCCATATTCATTATTTAACCATTGAATTCTTTACTTGGAGTTGTTATTCTTGGATTATCTTGTTGTTAAAATTGGTATTGAATTATAAAGGTCGTGATTTACATTGAAGCAAAGTGTTAAATAGTGAAATATTATTTTGTTGAGTTATTCACTCCCGGTTATTATTGTGGTTAAGTCATGGGTTATTTATTGTGAAAACAATGTTGTTGTTGATTTCTCTGGCAAGTTGTGATATTGGGTATTTGAGGTGCAATTCTTGATACGTTATGATACTGATACACATGCGGTGGTATAAGGTTTTGGGGTTGAAACGCATGCGGTGAGATATAGTAGGCTTGATACGCGTGTTGCTAGAAGGGGAACTACTGGATTCTATGTGGTGTGATAAGGTGGGCTAAAATACGGGATGCTATTTCAGGAAAAAAGATTCTCAAAACTGATTTGCATGGCTCCCGTGATGATATAGGAATGATTGTGAATTGTTTTGTGATTTGAGATGGTACCTAAGTAGTGACTCTTGTTGATACATCTCTATCATTTCACTCGTGTTTGGTTGTTTTGTTTCCTTGGAATAACATTCCTTGTTTTCTTTCGTGATATATTACTTGCCTTAGCTCAGTGTAGTTAATCTTGGTATATTTCTTACTTATTTCATTTCCATTATTTTTATTATTACATTGTTAATTACTCATTCTGTTTCATATTTATTCCAATAGGGCCTTGATCTGACCTCGTCACTACTCTACCGAGGTTAGGCTTGGCACTTATTGGGTACCATTATGGTGCACTCATGCTACGCTTCTACACATCCTTTTGTGTAGATCCATGTACCTCCTACCAGTCCAAGCACTAGTGAGACGAGCTCAGTTTCAGAGACTTCAAGGTATACTTGTCGGTTTCTACAGGCCTCGGAGTCCCCCTCTATCTAGTCTATTTCATTTTCCTTCCTTTTATAGATACATTGTTGTATAGGGATGATCAGTACTTATTCGTTAATGTTGCATGTATGTTAGACTTACCTAGTATTAGAGATTATGTGCCATCATGACATGTTACAGAGAGAAATTGGGGTCGTGACATGCACTAAGGACACTAAAGAGTACTAAAGGCACATATTTATTATTCAAGAATTATAAAAATATTAAACAACTAACATAAGTTATAATGTATTTATTGTTCTACTACACTAATGGACACCACTAAAGGACACTAAAGGAACATATTTTTGTCGTACAATTATAAAACTATTTAACAAGTAACACAAAATATTCAACAACTTTATAGCAATGGTATAATAAATAATTTTCAAAAGTTTAGCTAAACACTAAATTAATTCGGGTAAAAAAAAAACAAAACTCATACAAAATCATGCAATAGATTATTACGAACTAATTACACAAATATATATATATATGTACACACACACAACTTATACTAAAAGAGTTTTAAAATACCTATTTTTGAATGTTTTTGACTGGAAAAAATATGCTGCTTTTACAACCGAATCAATCACAAATCGCGTTCAACTACACCATGCTTTCTTGGATTGTGTCTTTTATTGATAAAATATGAACAACAAAAGATTTCGGAAAACAAAGTTGGCTCCAATGGTGTTTTGTTTTAAAAAT
>AWOL01S0087342.1:0-60542 GCA_000715115.1 Nicotiana otophora
CGTAGGCTTAGTAGTCGAGTGAATGATTCGAACTCGACGTAATGTAGCCCGTAGGCGTAATGGTAGAGTGAGTGCTTCCTCGAACTTGAAATAAAAGTAGCCCATAGGCTTAGTAGTCGAGTGAATGATTCGAAATCGTAGTAATGTAGCCCGCAGGTGCAATGGTCAAGTGAGTGCTTGCTCGAACACAAACTAAAAGTAGCCCGTAGGCGTAGAAGTCGAGTAAATGATTCAAACTCGAAATAATGTAGCCCGTAGGCATAATGGTCGAGTGAGTGCTTGCTCGAACTCGAAATAAAAGTAGCCCGTAGGCTTAGTAGTCAAGTGAATGATGCAAACTCGAAGTAGTGTAGCCCGTTTGCATAATGGTCGAGTGAGTGCTTGCTCGAACTCGAAATAAAAGTAGCCCGTAGGCTTAGTAGTCAAGTGAATGATGCAAACTCGAAGTAGTGTAGCCCGTTTGCATAATGGTCGAGTGAGTGCTTGCTCGAACTCGAAATAAAAGTAGCCCGTAGGCTTAGTAGTCAAGTGAATGATGCAAACTCGAAGTAGTGTAGCCCGTTTGCATAATGGTCGAGTGAGTGCTTGCTCGAACTCGAAATAAAAGTAGCACGTAGACTTACAAGTTGAGTGAATGATTCGAACTCGAAGTACTGTAGCCCGTAGGCGTAATGGTCGAGTGCGTCCTTGCTCGAACTAGAAATAAAAGTAGCTTGTAAGCTTAGTAGTCGAGGGAATGATTCGAACTCGAAGTAATATAGCCCGTAGGCGTAATGGTCGAGTGAGTGCTTGCTCGAACTCGAAATAAAAGTAGCCCGTAGGCTTAGTAGTCGAGTGAATGATTCGAACTCGAAATAATGTATCCCGTAGGCGTAATGGTCGAGTGAGTTCTTGCTCGAGCTCGAAATAAAAGTAGCCCGTAGGCTTAGTAGTCGAGTGAATGAGTCGAACTCGAAGTAATGTAGCCCCTAGGCATAATGGTAGAGTGAGTGCTTGCTCGAACTCGAAATAAAAGTAGCCTGTAGGCTTAGTAGTCGACTGAATGATTCAAACTCGAAGTAATGTAGCCCGTAGGCATAATGGTCTAGTGAGTGCTTGCTCGAACTCGAAATAAAAGTAGCCCGTAGGTGTAGTACTCGAGTGAATGATTCGAACTCGAAGTAATGTAGCTCGTAGGCGTAATGGTCGAGTGAGTGCTTGCTCGAACTCGAAATAAAAGTAGCTCATAGGCTTAGTAGTCAAGTGAATGATTCGAACTCGAAGTAATGTAACCCGTAGGCGTAATGGTTGAGTGAGTGCTTGATCGAACTCGAAATAAAAGTAGCCCATAGCATTAGTAGTCGACTGAATGATTCGAACTCGAAGAAATGTAGCGCGTAGGCGTAATAGTAGCGTGAGTGCTTGCTCGAACTCAAAATAACTTTAGCCCGTAGGCTTAGTAGTCTAGTGAATGATTCGAACTCGAACTAATGTAGCCCGTAGGCGTAATGGTAGAGTGAGTGCTTACTCGAACTCGAAATAAAAGTACCTTGTAGGCTTAGTAGTCGAGTGAATGATTCGAACTCAAAGTAATGTAGCCCGTAGGCGTAATGGTCGAGTGAGTGCTTGCTCGAACTCCAAATAAAATTAGCCCGTAGGCGTTGTAGTCAAGTGAATGATTCGAACGTGAAGTAATGTAGCCCGTAGGCGTAATGGTCGAGTGAGTGGTTGCTCGTGCTCAAAATACAAATGGCCTGTAGGCTTAGTAGTCGAGTGAATGATTCGAACTTGAAGTAATGTAGCCCGTAGGCGTAATGGTAGAGTGAGTGCTTGCTCGAACTCGAAATAAAAGTAGCCCGTAGGCTTAGTAGTCGAGTGAATGATTCGAACTCGAAGTAATGTAGCCCGTAGGCGTAATGGTCGAGTGAGTGCTTGCTCGAACTCGAAATAAAAGTAGCCCGTAGGCGTAGTAGTCGAGTGAATGATTCGAACTCAAAGTAATGTGTCCTGTAGGCGTAGTGGTCGAGTGAGTGTTTGCTTAAACTCAAAATAAAAGTAGCCCGTAGGCTTAGTAGTCGAGTGAATGATTCAAACTCGAAGTAGTGTAGCCCGTAGGCAAAATGGTCGAGTGAGTGCTTGCTCGAACTCGAAATAAAAGTAGCATGTAGGCTTAGAAGTCCTGTGAATGATTCGAACTCGAAGTAATGTAGCCCGTAGGCGTAATGGTAGAGTGAGTGTATGCTCGAACTCGAAATAAAAGTAGCCTGCAGGCTTAGTAGTCGAGTGAATGATTCGAACTCGAAGTAATGTAGCCCGTAGGCGTAATGGTCGAGTGAGTGCTTGCTCGAACTCGAAATAAAAGTAGCCTGCAGGCTTAGTAGTCGAGTGAATGATTCGAACTCGAAGTAATGTAGCCCGTGGGCGTAATGGTCGAGTGAGTGCTTGCTCGAGCTCGACATAAAAGTAGCCCGTAGGCTTAGTAGTCGAGTGAATGAGTCGCACTCGAAGTAATGTAGCCCCTAGGCATAATGGTAGAGTGAGTGCTTGCTCCAACTCGAAATAAAAGTAGCCTGTAGGTTTAGTAGTCGAGTGAATGATTCAAACTCGAAGTAATGCAGCACGTAGGCGTAATGGTCGAGTGAGTGCTTGCTCGAACTCGAAATACAGGTAGCCCGTAGGCGTTGTAGTCGAGTGAATGATTCGAACTCGAAGTAATGTAGACCGTAGGCATAATGGTCGAGTGAGTGCTTGCTCGAGCTCGAAATAAACATAGCCCGTAGGCTTAGTAGTCGAGTGAATGATTCAAACTCGAAGTAATGTAGCCCGTAGGCGTAATGGTCGAGTGAGTGCTTGCTCGAGCTTGAAATAAAAATAGCCCGCAGGCTTAGTAGTCGAGTGAATGATTCGAACTCGAAGTAATATAGCCCGTAGGCGTAATGGTAGAGTGAGTGCTTGCTCGAACTCGAAATAAAAGTAGCCCATAGGCTTAGTAGTCGAGTGAATGATTCGAAATCGAAGTACTGTAGCCCGCATGTGCAATGGTCAAGTGAGTGCTTGCTCGAACGCAAAATAAAAGTAGCCCGTAGGCGTAGAAGTCGAGTGAATGATTCAAACTCGAAGTAATGTAGCCCGTAGGCATAATGGTCGAGTGAGTGCTTGCTCGAACTCGAAATAAAAGTAGCCCGTAGGCTTAGTAGTCGAGTGAATGATTCAAACTCGAAGTAGTGTAGCCCGTAGGCATAATGGTCGAGTGAGTGCTTGCTCGAACTCGAAATAAAAGTAGCCCGTAGGCTTAGTAGTCGAGTGAATGATTCAAACTCGAAGTAGTGTAGCCCGTAGGCATAATGGTCGAGTGAGTGCTTGCTCAAACTCGAAATAAATGTAGCACGTAGGCTTAGTAGTCGAGTGAATGAATCAAACTCGAAATAATGTAGCCCGTAGGCGTAATGGTCGAGTGCGTGCTTGCTCGAACTCGAAATAAAAGTACCCCGTAAGCTTAGTAGTCGAGTGAATGATTCTAACTCGAAGTAATGTAGCCCGTAGGCATAATGGTTGAGTGAGTGCTTGCTCGAACTCGAAATAAAAGTAGCTCGTAGGCTTAGTAGTCGAGTGAATGATTCGAACTCGAAGTAATGTAGTCCGTAGGCATAATGGTCGAGTGAGTATTTGCTCGAACTCAAAATAAAAGTAGCTCGTAGGCTTAGTAGTCGAGTGAATGATTCGAACTCAAAGTAATGTAGCTTGTAGGCGTAATGGTCGAGTGAGTGCTTGCTCGAACTCAAAAATAAAAGTAGCATGTAGGCTTAGTAGTCGAGTGAATGATTCGAACTCGAAGTAATGTAGCCCGTAGGCGTAATAGTCGAGTGAGTGCTTGCTCGAACTAGAAACAAAAGTAGCCCGTAGGATTAGTAGTTGAGTGAATGATTCAAACTCGAAGTAGTGTAGCCCGTAGGCATAATGGTTGAGTGAGTGCTTGCTCGAACTCGAAATAAAAGTAGCACGTAGGCTTAGTAGGCGAGTGAATGATTCGAACTCGAAGTAATGTAGACCGTAGGCGTAATGGTCGAGTGAGTGCTTGCTCGAACTCGAAATAAAAGTACCACGTAGGCTTAGTAGTCGAGTGAATGATTCGAACCCGAAGTAATGTAGCCCGTAGGCGTAATGGTCGAGTGAGCCCTTGCTCGAACTCGAAATAAAAGTAGCCCATAGGTGTAGTAGTAGAGTGAATGATTCGAACTCGAAGTAATGTAGCTCGTAGGCGTAATGTTCGAGTGAGTGCTTGCTCGAACTCAAAATAAAAGTAGCCCATAGTCTTAGTAGTCGAGTGAATGATTCGAACTTGAAGTAATGTAGCCCGTAGGTGTAATGGTCAAGTGAGTGCTTGCTCGAACTCGAAATAAAAGTAGCTCGTAGCCTTATTAGTCGAGTGAATTATTTGAACTCGAAGTAATGTAGCCCGTAGGCATAATGGTCGAGTGAGTGCTTGCTCGAACTCGATCCTGTTTGCATAGTAAATCTTGGATATAAGATATCGGTAAAGAAGAGAGCTTTATTTGCAAGTCATTATACAGGTATTCATGTTTTGCGTCAGGGCTCGGGCCAATTACATGAGCATGGTTCGTTTTGACCATTTGGTTCTTACAATGTTTCCTGTCGAGACACTGTTTGTCATGAAATAACGAAGTAAATCCCTTTGCATCGTACTTGATAATTGTCGTTGATATGTTTGATGACGATGGTATGCCCCCCAGTATTCGAGGTTGATTATAAGGAGGCCTCGAATACTGTTGAATTGTTCCGAGTTAGCACGATCAATGGTTGTCTCATTAAAAAAACCTTGCCAAAAAACCCATTTGGGACAAAACCTGTCTAAGGGAAAAAAGAGTGCAACGCGTGCTTTCAGACCTAAGGTTTCGTGTTGAATAATCCATCTTTGTTCCTGATCGAGTTCATTAATCCTCGTCTTTGGTCGAACACCTGCATTGGTTAGTTTTGAAATATAATTGAACAGGGGGGGAGTCGTACCTTATAAGTAGTATCATTTTAGCCGTTTATCACACCGAGCTCGTAGGATTTCCATTATAGGGCCGGTATCGATTTTTGACTGATCTTTGTTCTCGGTTGGCAACCCTTTTAATAACGGACCCAGAACCCAATTGATCGTCTTCGATTCTTATTTTGGATTGATATCGATTATGCGTATCGGCCCAAGTAATAGCTGGGTACTCGATCAGGTTATGCTTCAGCCGTCGTGAAGCCGTCGAGCTTCGTTCGTTTAGTCCTTGAGTGAAAGCTTGAACAGCCCAATCGTCTGTGACTGGAGGTAGATCCATTCGTTCTATTTGGAAACAAGATACGAATTCTCTTAGCGTATCGTTATCCTTTTGTCTTACCTTGAATAGGTCCGACTTCCTGATCTCGACCTTTATGGCCCCAGCATGTGCTTTTACGAAAAAATCTGCAAGCAAAGCAAAAGAATCGATAGAGTTAGACAGTAAATTATAATACTATATCATTGTTCCCTTTGTCAGGGTTTCACCGAATGTTTTTAATAATACAGATTCGATCTCATCGTTCTCTAGATCGTTCCCTTTGATGGAACATGTGTAAGAGGTGACATGTTTGTTGGGATCGGTTATTCCATTATATTTAGGAATATCGGGCATGCGAAACTTCTTTGAGATCGGTTTAGGAGCCGCGCTTGGAGGGGAAAGGCTTTTGCACGAATATTTTTGAATCCAACCCTTTTATCATTAGTGGATATCCCGGGATCTGATCGACCCTGGAATTATATGTTTCTATTTTTTTATCGTTGGCTTCGACTCGCTTTGTGAGTTCTTCGAGCAATTTAGCAATTTCGGGAGCAGTCCCCGATTCTTGCTCATTTGACTTCACTATGGCTGGCTCCGTTCTGTGGGTGATTTCTCGAGATGGATTGGGCTTCGGCCTGCTTTGTAGCTGGATTTAGCTCTGCAGCTGAGCTATTGCTGCCTGTTGAGCTTGCAATATTTCTAAAATCATATGCAAGCTGACACCGTTTTCCTCGACGTTATAGGTATCTCGAGCTGCAGATCGAGTGTCTCCATGAATGCTATTTTCGGGTTCAGAATGTAGGTTCGCCTCAATGGCCACATGCGAATTGATATCTATCGGTGCTCCGATTCGGGCTCCAACGGCGTTGACAAGTGGTCTTTCGGTACTGGGTGTCAAGTTATTGTTCTCATCTTGAAGACCGATTTCGTTATCGATCGGCGTGGCCATTTGACTGGTAGTTAGTTGTTGCTAATCCGAAATCCAAGATATTTTCGAAAACAAGCGCAAAACACAATGGTGTATTTTTGCAGATTCGTATCAAATAACCACTGTTATCCTTAGCCCTACAGTGGGCGCTAAACTCTTTACCCGAAAAATTGAATAGAGTTAAATTTGTATATGGTTCTAAGAATACGTGATATAATTTGGTACGAATTGCAGAGTGAAATAGAAATATATATATTCTTTGACAGATGGAATGAAATATAAGGCAGAGAAAAAGGAAATGTTGATGAACAAGACAAAGTAAATGAGCCTAAAAGTGTTAATCTCTCTGAAGTTGTCTTTTTTGCAATCTATCCTTATGCTTACAAGGATTTTTCCTTTATAGTAGAGGGATCTTACTTTATCTATAAAAAATATATAGTGGATAATCCATGATGAATTGTCTTTTCCTCGATTCCTGTCAAGATTCTCTCCCCTAGTGCAGTTGCAACGGCTCTTGTCTGTGAGCTCGATACCGGCTCAAGCTCGGTATTAGATCGAGCCCTCGGCCTTGGTTCGAGCTCGACTCTAACTTGGAGTTTCGATATTTGGGGTGAGTATTGGTCGGTCTATGCATCTTCGATAATCTCCGTTTTGCCTCGTAGTTCGATTTGGATATGAGCTCGATAATGATACCGAGCTTGTCATTGATCGGTTTTAGAGCTCGAAGCTCGACGCCCTTACTTCGGACCTCGACCCGTCGTCACGCGGATACCCTTTGATCAAAGTATTATCACCTCGACCAGTCCGTACGACTGACTTAATCGGTTTTGACCGTACACAAAGATGTTTACGACATCTCACATCATGTTTTGGCCGATGTTAATTATTTTTGGATCAAACTGAAATTTTATTTAACCAAGTATCAAGCGTTTATACACAACTGGTTCATTTTGGACTATGAAACTAGATCCTAGTATATTCCTATGCTAAGCTATCAGAAACAATTACATTTGGAAAGCCTAGAGAGAGTACTTTTGTAAACTGTATAAGCGTCTACTTCATTTACACATTTTCTATCCCCTAATATGAGTAGATTATTGTGTTTTTCTTTATTGGCTATTAAGACCTTGCCATTTTATGCTGGAAAATGATGTCTCCGATTATTAAATCTATACGAGAGATTGTTTCAAAGATTTCAATAATTACTTCAACCGTAAACAACTAGGACCCATCAGTAAACACAAGCATTAGTTTTGTAAAAGATATTTTATTTATTTTCATTAGCCTTCATGATACTATGATGACCCTAGTACTGCTTGTTGTGACCTGGTGTATCATATCACCTTCAAATTGATTTGGAACATCCTGAAGATTTTTAAACTTACACGAGAATGTTTGAAACATCCCGAAAGATGTTTAGACTTTTATCAGGATGTTCGAAACATCCTGTCAAATGTGTGAAACATCCTTTAAGATGTTGCAAACATATTGAGAGATGTTTGAAGCATCTTGTAATACATATGCTTTGAGTGATTTTAGAAATAATTAAACATTACTATGCTGATTTGAGTAATTGCGAAATGTGAGCTCTCCAGCCACTCTACGCGACCATAGTGCTCATCTTCCTATGGTTGACATCTAGGATATTTGCAATTTAACTTCCTACACAGCTAAAAGATCTTGGCTTCATGAAAAAGGTTCTTCCATTGACTGGAAATAATTTTGCCCAGGAATATCACCATATTTTCTTAGAACCCTTAAATAGATCCTATGATAAGTCTGCCAAAGTGACACTAGTTAACATAAAGTTCAAGTCCAAGTAAAAGTAATATTTGTAGTAAATCGTTTAGGTAGTGGGCTGATGGTTCAAAGTACTAAAATCACCAAAATGCCCTCAAATTGCCAAAGTCGTAATTTCACTAGGTAAGTTGTTGTTGTTATTGTTATGCATTAAACTAAGGATTAGCTTACACCCCGAACTGAAAACTCGCAATGTCTAAGTGTAAGCACTTCTCCAAGAAGCCCGAGTTTCCCTAATTAACTACTGCAATTAGGGATTGGAATCAATTTGAGGAGAGAATGCAGAGATGAGACGGAAGAAACTATGTTAGCTCTATTTAGAATGAGTACATATACAAGCTTATATAGCTGATGTCCTCTTCTCTATCATGTGCTTCTCACGTGACTTTTAACTAACTTCATCAACCAACTATCAACAGCTAACTGACAGCTCATTAACACTAACTACTTCTAACAATTAGCTAATAGTTATGCGATGCTCTTCTAGCTGCATTCCTCTGCTTCTGCTCATATACATTCCAATACTCCCGGTGGAAGATATTGAGCACACCCAGCTTGGGAAGAAGAAGGTGATGTTGGCTTACGCCTAAGCCTTTGGTTAGCAGGTCCGCAATCTGAGACTGAGTAGCTAGATAAGTAGTCCGAATCGTCCCCTCTTTTACTTTCTCACGAACAAAGTGACAGTTGATGTCAATATACTTTGTTCTCTCATGGAATATGGGATTTGCAGCAATTTGGGTAGCTACTTTACTATCACAATGAAGTGGAACTGTTCTGGGAACAGATACTCCAAGGTCCTGTAACAGACCAAGCAGCCACACAACTTCTGCTACACATGCTGCCATGCTTCGATATTATGCTTCTGTCGAGCATCCCTGACAGTATGTTGTTTATTCGACTTCTAGGAGATTAAAGAGCCACCCAATTAGATGGCATAACCTGGGCGCCTAGTGTTAGGGCATGCAGCCCAGTCTGCATCACAAAATGCAGTCAAGTGAGTTGTGGAGTTCTCAGACATGGATATCCCTAAGCCTGGGCATCCTTTAATGTATCTAATCACTCTTAATGTTGCATATCAATATGATTTCTTTGGTTGTTTCATGAATTGGCTAAGGACTTGAACTGTGAAGTAGATATCTGGCCTTGTGATTGTTAGATAAATTAACTTTCCCACTAACTTTTGATAGCTGTTGTTGTCCTCCAGTAAAGGATCATTTGTGCATCCTGTCAGCTTGTCATATTCTGTAGTAGTCAAATTAGTGTTGGCCTCAAAAGGTGTAGACACTGGCTTTGCACCACTTAATCCCACATTAAGCACTAATTCTAGAGCATACTTCCTTTGATTAAGAAGTATCCCTTTTTGTGACCTGAGTCAATTCCCAGGAAGTACTTGAGCTCACCTAAATCCTTCACTTTGAAATTATTGTGCAGAGTTTATTTTGCCTCATCAATTAAATCCTTGTAAATATCAGTGATTAGTATATTATCCACATATATTAGGATGATCATAATGATGCCTTCTTGTTGCTTAGTGAATAGTGAATGGTCATGTGGACTTTGACAGTATCCAGCTTCCAATAGAATAGTGGTAAGCTTGATGTTCCATTGCCTTGAAGCTTGCTTGAGCCCATACAGGGATTTCAGCAATTTACAGACCCTATACTCCCGTTGTCTATGGAATCCCTGTGGTAGGTCCATATAAATCTCCTCATATAAGTCTCCTTGAAGGAAAGCATTATTGACATCCATTTGATACAAGAACCAATTCTTTGAAGTTGCTATACTGATTACTGTCCTAACAGTAACCATTTTTGTCATTGGGAAAAAAGTCTTATGGTAATCTAGTCCTTTCAATTGTATATATCCATTGACCATCAATCTAGCTTTATACTTGTCTATCTCTCCATTGTCCTTATATTTTATTTTGTACACCCACCTAGAGCTTATGGCTTTCTTCCCAACTGGTAGTGTCACTAGCTCCCAAGTCTTGTTGCCTTCCAATGCATCCATCTTTTATTGCATTGCTTGGATCCAATTAGGATATGTAGAGGCTTCCTTGAATGATTTAGGCTCAGTTGGTATAGAAAAAGAACTAAAATAAGCCTAGTAGCTTGGACTGAGATGAGAATATGTGACATACTGTGAGATAAGATATGTGTAATGTGCTCTTGTCTTGATAGTAGTGACATAGTCACTGAGCCATATTGGTGGTCTGGCCACGCTACTTGGTCTGGTACTGGTGGCCTCATGTACATGAGTGTCTTGGTTTGCTTCTACTTGTGGTTCATGTTGTTGAATGACGTTGTGATCAGATTGAGAGAGTGCACTTTGATCAGATGACTTAGCTGGAAGATTCTCATCTGATTGTAATTGATCTGACTGGTCTCCTATGTCTAGTGTTGCATTATAAGGCTCATGTGAAGCAGCAGTTGAGTCATTTGTGTCCAGTATTGGACTTGGAGGTGTAGCATGTGTTCCATCTATATGTGTTAAGTCTTGTGCAATAAGTGTCTCAACATTAGGAGTTTCTGTATATGTTGAGTCTATCTCTCCATATACTGGTTCTCTGAATAAAGAAATGCTTGGTGCTTCCTCCTGTCCTGCAGTTCTGAAAGGAAATTTGGACTTCCTGAACTGCACATCCCTGCTGACAAAGATTTGGTGATCATCAAGGTCATAAAGCTTGTATCCCTTTTGTGTTTCAAAATATCCACAAACATTGTCTTTTTTGCTCTAACTGCAAGTTTATCACCTTTAGGTAGTCTACTTGCATAGCAGAGACAGCCAAATACTCTAAGGTGATCCAATTTTGGTGGTCTGCCATACAATAATTCAAATGGTGTTCTGCCTTGCAACACTGTAGATGGTAGTTTGTTGTCTCCCCAAAACCTGGCTTGCATTGAACTTTGAAAAGTCAATGCTCTAGCCACCTCTAATATATGTCTGTGTTTTTTCTCCACAACTCCATTTTCTTGTATAGTGTACGAGCAACTACTTTTATATATAATGCCATTACAAGCTAACAATTCATTGCATTTGGCATTAAACAATTATGTTCCATTGTCAGATCTCAGGATCTTAACATTCCTGTCAAACTGATTTTTTATTAATGCTAGAAAGTTTTTCAACACCACGAACACTTCACACGCTAAGATTGAATCAAACAAATCCATATAAATCTACTATGATCATCTACTATGGTAACAAAGTAGTACGTATTATCATATGTAGCTTTTCTATATGGTCCTTAGACATCAAGATGTATCAATTGAAAAGGATTGTTAGTTCTGCTACTACTATTAGGAAACTTCGGTCTGCTTTGTTTTGTCAGAGGGCATATCTCACAACACTCTTTAATGTTGATGTCAACTTTATTCTTAAGGCTTGCAACATGTTGCATAGCTCCAATTGAAGGGTGTCCTAGTCTTAGGTACCATAGCTTTCCACCGTTTTCCTCCTTATGAATAGCTGCTCCTATTGCAGGTTTCATTACCTCCTGTAGTATGTACAATCACTCCCTCTCCTTACCAATCCCATGAACCTTCCCATTGAAGAGTCCCCGAAACACACAAAAATCAAGGAAAAACAAAGCTATACAGGTAAGTTGCTTGGTTATTTTTGATACTGAGAGAATGTTGAACTTGAAATCTGGAACAAGTAAAACATTTTCAAGTTCATATTTTCCTAGGATCACTGCATTCCCTACATTTGTAATTTCTGCTCTACCACCAATTGGTATCTACACCTTGCTGTTGTTTTGATCTCTCAATGATCTAAAAGCAGTCAATAATTCTCTAAATGATGTAATATGATGTGATTCCCCCGAGTCAATTATCCAATCAGAAGTAAAGGTGTTGGATAACTGTAAGATCATACATGCCATATTACATGTTATGTTCCCCACACATTCACTTGAAGCTGGCTTGTCTAACATGCTCAAAATCTATTTGTACTACTGCTCTGTAAAGAAATGACCATGCCCTTGCCCCTTCAGATATATTTCCTCCATCTCCTGCCATTGTAGAGTTAGCAAAGGTCCTAAATCCCCCTGTCTATGCACTCTTCTTCTTACTTTTGAAATCCTGTGGATGTCCAACTATCTTATAGCAATTTTCTTTCAAATGACTCTTATATCCACAATGCTCACAAACTATCCCATGTTTCTTAGGTTTAAAACTTTGGTATGTCTTTCCCACTAACATTGTCAAAGGGTCTCTATTCACATAGACTACACCGAGACATTCTGACTTTCCTCTTGAGTTACAGTAGCATAGGCTTCATTAACAGACACCACAGGCCTCTTTGCCAACAAATTGCTTTTTATGTTACTATAAGACTCATTAAGTCCCATAAGAAATTACAGTAAACGATGTGATCTTAAGTGCACAACATAGGGAAGAGATTCTTCACAGTCACACGAAGTCAAATGAGCCAAAACATCTAGTTCATCCCAAAACACCTTCATCTTAGAATAATAAGTAGTAAATGAATCAGTACCTTGTCTCAAAGTTGCAATCTCAGTCCAGAGATGATAAATCCTCGTCAGATTCGATCTATCAAACCTCTCCTGGAAATCACTCCAGACTTTCTTAACATTGGATGCATAGTCGCTTGGCATCAATTCACTCAAACTGTGCTTCCTATCCATGATAAAACAATCGTGTTTCATTTCTCCCACTTCTCAGCTAGTTCTCCCTTGTACATACTTTTGATACATGTTCCGTCCACAAATCCAAGCTTGCTTTTGCCTCTGAGTGCCAATGTAACGACTCGGTCGGTCGTTTTGCAATTTGTAGCCCCGTTTCCCTATTTACTACTTATTTTATACTTTATATCTATTATGTAACTTGACGGGGTAGTTGGTTCGTATCTGGACAGATTTCGAAATGAATTAAAATACTTAGTCTTAAAGTTAAAAACTTAAGTTGAAAAGGTTGACCGGATATTGACTTATATATAAACAACCTCTAAATAGAATATCGATTATTCCAATAGCTTTGTATGGTGATTTTGGACTTACGAGCGTGTCCGAAAAATTATTTGAAAGTCTGTAGTTAAATTAGGCTTGAAATGGCTAAAAATACAAATTTAAGTTTGGAAGTTTGACCGGGGAGTTGACTTTTTGATATCGGGGTCAGAATCTGATTCTAGAAATTTGAATATGTCTGTTATGTCATTTATGACTTGTGTGCAAAATTTGAGGTCAATCGGACTTGATTTGATGGTTTCGACATCGAATGTAAAAGTTGGAATTTTTTAGTTTCATTATGCTTGAATTGGGGTATGATTCATGGTTTTAGCATTGTTCGGTGTGATTTGAAGTTTTAACTAAGTTCGTATGATGTTTTAGGACTTTTTGGTGTATTTGGTTAAGGTCTCGGGGGCCTCGGGTGAGTTTCGGACGGTTAACGGATTAAATTTGGACTTAGAACAAAGCTGGAAACTTTCTGCCTTCTGATGCAATCGCACCTGCGGAATTTGGCTCGCAGAAGCGAGAATGGGAGCGCAGAAGTAGAAAAGGGAGAGTGGAGCAGTGGCCGCAGGTGCAGATTAAAGTTTCGCATCTGCGGTAGGTCCGCAGGTGCGCTTGGGACCGCAGAAGCAGACTGCTTCTCGCAGAAGCGGTCATTTAATCACAGAAGCAGGAGGCAGAGGGACCTTAGCAAACCGCAGAGAGGTAGATTTTTCGCAAAAGCAGAACCGCAGATGCGGTTAAATGTTCCGTAGAAGCAAAAACACCGGACATGCTACAAAAACAGAAGGATCCGGCATTTTTTCCATTTTGGAGTTAAAGCACACGGTTTTGGCCGATTTTTCAGAGAGAATTCACGGGGAAACTTCAGGTAAGTCATTTATAATCATTGTTAGTCAATAATATTGAAGTATCATTGAGTATTTCGACTAGATTACGTGTTTTTGAGGTCAAATTAGAGGATTTGGGCCTAGGCATTTGAAAATGAGATTTGGGGATTTGAAGGACTGATGAGCGCAAAACACACACTTAAATTGTGCTCGCTAGTCAAAGATAGTATAGTATGATATCGTTTTCACAAGGATTGGATTTAAACAGTATTCTCGTAGTTTGTAGCTTGATTGTTATCTAGGAGGATCAACAGTTGAGATTTATATAATTAATAATCTAAAAACTACAGCTATTGACTAATGACAATCGCAATAAAGGTGAGGAAGGAAGTTATCAATGGGTGAAAATGGGCTGATAGAATAGGTGCAAGATAATTTTTTGGGATCTAACTCTGGATACTTCACTACTAATGTTCAAGTGAGTCTCTCTAATTCATTTAATCATCAGTATAATTGTTTAATAGAAATTCCTCTCTAGATTAAGTCTCAACCTCACAATATGAACCAATTTAAGCTCGGTGAAGATATGCAAGAATTCGTAATGGATTGGTCTTTAGGAGAACCTCTTTTGATTATCCTGCTAACTAGGTTTAATCAAGGATTCAACTAGCCTCTTTCAATTACTTATAAGAATCTATGAACTCAGCCAACAATATAGTGCAAATATATCACAAGTTATGCCTCTTTCGATTACAAGAACAAGTGAACATAGATGCAACAATTAAATCATCCAAAAACTATTCAAATACATAAAAATAGAGTTATAATCCACAAACAATTATCAATACACCAAATCCATCAAAACCCAAAAGGTTTTACTTCATAGACATGGAGAAGTTCTTCACAAATGAAATAAAAGTAGAGGAAAACATAAATACAATCCAAACCCAGATCTTGAGTAAGGAAGGAATGATGAAATCCTTGTTCTTGTGTTCTTCAAACTCCTCCTTAGCCTCCTTGGCCTCCCTAGGTCAAAATATGTCCAAAAGTACAGAAATGGTATTTTTTCAATGTATTTAACTATCCCCCAAATAAACCTTGGACGAAAATACCTTTTTTTAGCGGAATTGGGAACATACTCTAAGAATGTTGCACTACCGCACCGCATGCCGCGCCGAACCATGCGGCGCGCTTGTGGAGAATTCCAGAACATTTGGAAAATCACTTTCTGAGCACAATTTATACAGCCGCGCCGCCCCATGCGCCGCGAAAATTGGGCATTTGGGAAAATATAAAACATGAAAGTTGTATCTCTTTTAAATAGATTTCCAACGATATATTGTGGAGCCCAAACGGATGTCTGAGCGAAAAGTTATGTTCATTTTACCGGACAATGCGCAGTATGCCTCCTTGATTCTTCGTTTCGTTCTTAAAGTGCACTATCATCTGTTGATCCCCGAACACGATCCCAACTTAATCCTTGGGTTTTTACTCAGACTTCAAAGCTCCAGAATAGCTTGAATATATTCCATAACATCTAAATAACTCGGAATCACTCCTACACGGCATAAAACACACAATAAGTATAAAGCACTACTAATTAAAGCTCAACATGAGTAAAGTGGAGCAAATTAGAGTGCAATAAGCGACTAAAATACGGAATTATAGCCTACCATCAATACCCCACACTTAAATCATTGCTCGTCCTCGAGCAATCAAACTACACTTCATATAGACACGATCTTTTTAAACAACTCTCCTAACTCATCATACCAAGAATAATATAACAGATTAAGCACAATACCGTAACATCCTCGGTTCAAGATTTGACTCAAAAGCACCACGTACTTTTCACAACCTGCTCACTTACTCTAACACAGAGGTCAATGATATTACCTTTCCTTCATGAATCAAGTGCCATCACCCAACAATAGAGAGTAGTTCCACACACAATAAAAGTTAAGAATAATTAGGAACTCAAGATAGAAAGAATTCACTCACTCTCAGAACAACATTCATATGCCACAAAAGATCCACCATAGGCTTGCCCGTAGTGTACTACCCTACTAATCGAGCTTGTTCAGTCAAGGATCAAGTAGGACTTTAATTGGTTGTAATATAGGCTGCGAGACGGGTAGGATACATTTAGATATAAGAGTAACTACACCTCCCTAAGCACTTTTCATATATATACTTAACCTTTAAACCCCATACTTATGTCAAACCATAATTCCACCTGCACATCCATATATATCAACTCCTAAATTCTTTAAGCACAAATACATCAAGAGTTACCACTATCAATGAATATAAATTATTTTTTTGTTCATCTTCTTTTTCGATTCAAGTGGCTCATACTTTTTCACAACAATGCACCTTTCTCCTTATTTTAATATTTCCACTCAAAAGCCAAACCAACCGCCCCACACTTTAATTTTTACAAAGTTCATACCAATTTCAAGTATTCATGAGAGGTAAATGGTTCAAATAGATAAGGCTTGTAATGTGGTTACCAAAGAAACATGATTACAGGCTCAACGGGGTTAACTACGATACATAACAATTTGGTGGGTAACATATATAGTTGGATCAACAAAGAAACGCCTATATCACTTCCAAGACTGAACAAATCTACTTTTTCGCTTTGCAAACACACGGGATAAGTTCTAGACATCAATTGCATTGCACATAATACACA
Organism: Nicotiana otophora; assembly: GCA_000715115.1. Taxonomy (NCBI): domain Eukaryota; kingdom Viridiplantae; phylum Streptophyta; class Magnoliopsida; order Solanales; family Solanaceae; genus Nicotiana; species Nicotiana otophora. The sequence continues at coordinate 16,520 of AWOL01S0087342.1, forward strand.
AAGCCTCACATACACATGGCACAAAACTCACTCAGGATCGGACTCATCAAGACACTCTAATCAAAGTAGTTAAGCAAAATTAAGAACATACAATTTAAGATATTTATACAAGAGTCAAAAACTGAGCCTAAGCATCACAACTAAAGCACATATTATTCTCAAGGCATAATGAAGTCAAGAGATATTGCTTTTATTTAAAATCACAGCATAAGACTCTTACTCCTAAAAAAACTAACTACACCCAGTTCAAAAAAAAACCTTGAAAAAGAACCATGGCACAAAGAAAAATCAAGAAAAATTTATTATACTATCTAAAGAAAATAATATATATATATATATATATATATATATATATATATTGACTTTAAAATTTTCAATCAAAAGAAACGAAAACACACACAAGAAACAAAAACAAATATTTATTTACATATATACATCTCCACCCCACACTTTAAATTGTGGCATGTCCCCATGACACATAAATAAAAAGCAAGATGCAAAGAAAACCTCCCTGAACCTTTTCCGTTTTCGAGAACATGTGAACTCTACCCCTAATTTTGAATATATTTTTTGATTTCGCTCCTCGGGATTCTTTATGGAGCTCATCATGCCAAATTCCTTTAGGGATATTTGAAAGACCCACTCTTTTCTTTCCTTCTTGGCCTCATTTTGAGTGGTGGATTATTCTTATAGGATCATCCTCAACTTATTTCTGCATTCATTCACAAGATCAATCCCTGCATATTCCTGTAAATCTCCAAAATTAAAATCCACATGATCAAGGTTAGAATAAAAAAATGATGAAGAAGGGTCATTTGAGTGTTCCTCTGGTATGTCCAAGACCCGTTGTTCCTCATTCTCTTTAAATAAAAATTGTGGATAGGTGGATGGTGATTTGAACTCTTCTTTGATTGATGCACAATCAACCCAAGCCTCATCTTCAATCATCTCAGTTGAACAAGAGTCCTCTTGCAGAGTGGAAAACTCTCTCTGTAGATGTTCATCATCTCGGGTAGGCTCAATTTTACATGGTATCTCTTCCATATATTCACCATCACAATGCAATGAGCTTTTTGAAAGTGTACTTATTATTTGACTTACTTGCATTGTTAGGTTGTTAATGGCTTCATCATCTTGTGTACATCTCTCTTCCACCTTATTTATGAACTTGTACATAAGCTCTTCTAAACTACCATTCTCCGCTTAAGGTAGTTGTCTCACTTCGCTTTCATTCCAGTTATAATAAGGGTATTCATGCCAACCAGAGTCAGAATTGTGCCCATATGAATCCTCATACATGTACGGACTAGAGACAAAGTGAGAGTGTTCAAAAGATGAACCATATGAAGAATACCTACCTGCTTGACAATCAACTCATAGATGATTTCCACCGCATTTAATACATAGAGCAGACCGCTGACAGTGTTCCGCTGCTAACTCTTCAACCGTTTTCTTAGGCTGGTTGTGTGAAGAATACCTACCTGCTTGACAATCAACCCATAGATGATTTGCACCGCATTTAAAACACATAGCAGACCGCTGATAGTGTCCAGCTGCTAACTCTTTAACCGTTTTCTTAGGCTGGTTGTACTCCATCTTTACAATATTTAGAGTTCAGTATTAAGAATATGTTCTTCGGGATTTCTTCAACAGAAAAAATCTTGAAGAGAAGTTAACCAAACAAACTAAAAATAAAAGAAAAAATTAAAAGCTAATTCCTGAATTAGTACTACAAACCATTTCAAACACTATTGATTGCCAATCCCCGGCAACAGCGCCAAATTTTGACGAGCGCAAAACACACACTTAAATTGTGATCGCTAGTCAAAGATAGTATAGTATGATATCGTCTCCACATGGATTGGATTTAAACAGTATTCTCGTAGTTTGTAGCTTGATTACTATCTAGGAGGATCAACAGTTGATATTTATATAATTAATAATCTAAAATCTACAGCTATTGACTAATGACAATCGCCACAAAGGTGAGCAAGGAAGTTATCAATGGGAGAAAATGGGCCGATACGATAGGTGCAAGATAATTATTTAGGATCTAACTCTAGATACTTCACTACTAATGTTCAAGTGAGTCTCTCGAATTCACTTAATTATCAGTACAATTATTTAGTAGAAACACCTCTCTCGATTAAGTCACAACCTCACAATATGAACCAATTTAAGCTCGGTGAAGATATGCAAGAATTTGTAATGATTGGTCTTTAGGAGAACCTCTTTCGATTATCCTCCTAACTAGGTTTAATCAAGGATTCAACTAGCCTCTTTCGATTACTTAGAAGAATCTATGAACTCAACCAATAATATAGTGCAAATATATCATAAGTTATGCCTCTTTCGATTACAAGAACAAGTGAACATAGATGCAACAATTAAATCTTTCAAAAATGATTCAAATATATAAAAATAGAGTTATAATCCACAAACAATCATCAATACACCAGATCCATCAAAACCTAAAAGGTTCTACTCCATAGACATAGAGAAGTTCTTCACAAATGAAATAAATGTAGAGGAAAACATAAATACAATCCAAACCCCGATCTTGAGTGAGGAAGGAATGATGAAATACTTGTGCTTGTGTTCTTCAAACTCCTCCTTATCCTCTTTGGCCTCCCTAGGTCTAAATCTATCCAAAAGTACAGAAATGGTATTTTTTCCTTGTATTTAATTATCCCCCAAATAAACCCCGGACGAAAATATCCTTTTTTAGCGAAATTGGGAACATACTCTAAGAATTTTGTACTACCTCGCCGCATGTCGCGCCGCACCATGTGGTGCGCTTGTGGAGAATTCCAGAATATTTGGAAAATCACTTTCTGGGCATATTTTGCATAGCCGCGCATAGCGCCGCCCCATGCACCGCGCCAGATGGGGATTTGGGAAAATGTAAAACATGAACGTTGTAGCTCTTTTAAATATCTTTCCAACGATATATTGTGGACCCCAAACGGATTTCTTAGCGAAAAGTTATGTATATTGTACTGGACAATGCGCAATATGCCTGCTTGATTTTTCGTTTCGTTCTTAAAGTGCACTATCATCCGTTGATCCCCGAACACGATCTCAACTTAATCCTTGGGCTTTTACTTAGACTTCAAAGCTCCAGAATAGCTTGAATTCATTCCATAACATCTAAATAACTCAGAATCACTCCTACACGACACAAAATACACAATAAGTGTAAAACACTACTAATTAAAGCTCAACATGAATAAAGTGCAGTAAATTAGAGTGCAATAAGCAACTAAAATATGAGATTATAGCCCATCAAGGTTGAGTTGATGTCGTAATTTAGTAATTTTGGTATGATTGGACTCATGGTTGAATGAGCGTTCATATTTTATAACTTTGTCTGGTTCCGAGATGTGGGCCCTACTGACGATTTTTGAGTTAAATTTTTGATTTTGTTGGAAAATTAGTATTTTTATATGAAATTAATTCCAATAATTTGTATTGACTGAATCAAATTAATTGTGACTAGATACGAGGCTTTCGTAAGCCAAATCGCGAGGCAAAGGCATAGCGGAGTAAAGAATTACGCAAGTCCAGGTAAGTGACTTGTCTAACCTTGTGTGGGGAAAATTTCCCTAGGATTGGTATTGTCATGAAAATTGTGAGGTGTTGAAAGTCATGTACGCAAGGTGACGAGTGTGTACACGGGCTAAATATGAAAAACTCTGGTTTTAAATTGTGTAGATCTTTGTTACATATTAAGTAAATTATTTTATCTAGTTATATTCATCATCATTGATCTATTTTTACATTTTAAATTTGCCTTACCTTTTTCCTGCTAATTGCTTTACCTGTTTAGTTGAAACTTTGTTTCTTTTATTCGGTGTTCATTATTTGAAAGTTGAATTTCTTACTTGAACTATTATTAATATGAAGTATTTGACATTTAAAATTTGGTATTGAGGCAAAGTATTAAAATTTCGAAATATTATTTTTGTTGAGTTATTTACTCTAGAATATTTTGTGAGATTTTGTATTCATTGTGATTGAGTCGTGAGCCCCTTATTGTGGAAAATAATGTTGTTGTTGATTTATTTTGGCAAGTTAAAATATTCGGGCACTTGAGGTATAAATTATGATATATTGTGATATTGATACGCATGCGGTGGTATAAGGTCTGGATCTTAAAATACATGCGGTGAGATAAGGGTGTCTTGATACGCGTGGCTAGTAGGGAAACTACTAGAAGTCATGCGGTGTGATAAGGGTGGCTAAAACGCGGGATACTATTTCGAGAAAAATAATTTCTTTAAAACTAAATGTGAAGGCTCCCGCGGTGATATAAGAAAATGAGATATTGTGAATTTATTTATGATTTGGGACTACGAGGCGATACCTCGGGAGTGCCCTTGTTGATATTTCTCTATGGCTGCACTTGAATTTGGTTATTTTATGTTTTCCTTAAATATGTAAATTCTTGTTTTCCTTCTGTGAGGTATTATTTGCCCTTATTCTGTGCAGTTAAATTGTGACATATTCCTTACTTGATCCATTCTCATTGTCATTATTATTATTATATTGTTAAACTTTTCGCCCTGACCCTTATTATTTCCAGTAGGGCCCCGACCTGACCTCGTCACTACTCTACCGAAGTTAGGCTTGGCACTTACTGGGTATCGCTGTGGTGTACTCATACTATGCTTATGCACATCTTTTTGTGCAGATCCAAGTGCTTCTTATCAGACCAGATATCAGTGAGCTAGCCGTATGCGGAGACTTCAAGATATATCTGTCAGCGTCCTATGCCTCGGAGTCCCCCCCCCCCTCTATCCTTGTTATGTTGTTCTCTTTATTTTCTTTAGACTCTGATGCATAAAGATACTTAGTATTTCTTTTAGAAGCTTGTGACTAATTTCTACTGGGTTTTGGGAGTTGTAATTATTTAAGTTGTCGTTCTTGTTTATTTCAGTTGTTAAGGATTGAGTTTCATATTTATATTCAGTTATTTCTCATAATTGATAGGCTTACCTAGTCTTAGTTACTAGGTGCCATCACGACATCCTACGGAGGAAATTTGGGATCGTGACAGTCAATTTCATCGCTCTACTCCGCAGTACATAATTCTCAGGCATGTGAGTTTTAGAGGAATTAAAACTAGTCCAGGTGCATCTCCAGCTTGAAGATATAATGGATGATTATGATCTAATGACGTGACTTCGTTTCCTGCCAAGGCTGTGAAAAATTGAGCAAGTTTTACGTTCTTCAGTAGCTGTTGGAATCTCGCTAGAAAATCAGTCGCCCTTAGAGACCTGCTCTGATACTATGTCAAATTGACTACTGCAATTAGGGATTGGAATTAATTTGAGGAGAGAATGCAGAGATGAGACGGAAGAAACTATGTTAGCTCTATATAGAATGAGTACATGTACAAGCTTATATAGTCGATGTCCTCTTCTCTATCACATGTTTCTCACGTGACTTTTAACTAACTTCATCAACAACTATTAACGGCTAATTGACAGCTCATTAACACTAACTGCTTCTAACAACTAGCTAACAGTTATGCAATGCTCTTCTAGCTGCATTCTTCTGCTTATGCTCATATACATTCCAATAATATTACAGAGATCTATTGGTGGAATGATATGAAAAAGAACATTCCCGAGTTCATAGCTTACTACCCCAATTGTCAACAAGTAAAGATAGAACATCAGAAGCAGGTGGGCTAGTGCAAAATATAGAGATTCCGATGTGGAAATAAGAGAGGATTAATATGGATTTCATCACAAAGTTGCCTCGTTCATATCGTAAGTTTGATTCCATTTGGGTGATCGTTGATTTATAGCTGAATTTTATTATTCATTCCAACGTTACCTTCTTTTTTCTCTATATGAATTAAATAATTCCTATCCTTCTTCCTTTTCGTATTTTGTAACATTCTAACATGGTGTATTTTCGAGCACAAAAGAGCAATACTAGAGTAATGCATCAAATATATTAAGCGAGCCAACAATCCAAGAGTTTTTATGTTCTCGTGCTATATTCAATATGTTGAGACTCGATAATGTCAATAGCTTAACTTTATTGGATATTTTTTTCTGAAAAAAATGAGTAGGTAGGGAAACAAGAAAGAAAAAACAACAAATTAAAATAAAAATACGAGAAAAAGGTATAGTTTCACCTATAAAAATTATTAAGAAAAAAAATCAACTATATGTAGAAACTCAATAATGCCACAATGATGAAAATTTAGAGAAAAACTAAAGTTATTTGATTAATTATAAGATTGATTAAAACTTGAAATCTCATATATTTTGATTTGATGATTAATTTTAATAATTGAAAATTTGAAAAAATAAGTTTGTAATAGCTGCACGAAGCGTGGAAAAATTTGCTAGTTTACTTTATTTATGTGCCATCTTGAGGTATTTGTAGTTTTCAAGAATAATTATTACTATGGGTAAAACGGAAAAAAAAATTGGTTTGAATTTTAAAATGATAAATTTATGAGAACTATTTTTAGAAATCACGAACAAATAATTTAAGAAGCAAGGAGTATAAAAGTAGTACTTTAAGTCTTTAATGCATCTCACTATATTCTTCTTTCATTTTGGCTAATGAATGTGTCTCACAAAATTCTTCTTTCGTTTGTCTAATTAATTGTTGTTTCCTCGTTTTCAAACTAATCGCATAAAAAAAGGCAAGTTCAAAGAATATAACTAGAAAGTCTTCCTTCAGTCTCAAATTATTTATGTCTTTTTTATATTACACGCGCTTAAGAAATATTAATTAGGATGAGTATTTTACTAACTTTACCTTTGTTTATATCTAAGTTATAATCTCTCTTCATTAAATGTTTACTCTATTATTTATGTGTCGTCTTCATTAGTGACAAAATTCTACTATGGGGAAAATGGAGAAAAAATGATTAATTGTGTCTTGAACTTCTAATAAATGACAAATAATTTGAGACAATTATTTTTAGTAACCACGACAAATAATTTAAGACGGAGGGAGTACTAGTCAATCCGAAAAATAATGACGCACTTATATATTTAGCAACGATTTGGCCATGTGTTAAAAACATAATGACGCACTTATAATAGATTCAAAAATTCGAGTTCTCTCGTCCTTTACTAATACATTCCCGCTTTGTTGGTCAAGTTCACTTCATTTCTCGTCCATGAAAATTAGCACCATTCATATAAGTGCTTTTGTCTCGATTTAACTTTAAATTTACTTTTTGTACCCTTAATGAAATAATTTCTGGCCGCACAAATTTCTATAGTTTGTTTTAGACCAAAAGTTTTAAAATTTTCATTCACTTCTTAAACTTCGTACTTACGCTTAAATCCAAGTCACCTCCTTCGAATCCATAGGGACACCATTTGATTCGTAGAGTGTATACAATATATTTGGTGCTTGTTACACTCAATTCTTAACCCCTCGAGGATTGGAAAGTGTAATTATATCAAATTTTATTACTAACATGGTAATTATCTGGCCAACAAACATATCAAACAGTGTAATTACATCCAATTTCAATTCCCTAGTGATTTTCCAAACAGGCTCACAAATTTGTATGTGTAATTTGTATTTAGACAAAATAAATTAAATACTACTAGTACTTTCCATATGGTTGGTCGGAGGCCCTCTGTTAAGACCTCTGCGTCCTATGGGGTTTTTGAGAGAATCAGAAATTCTTGCTTAACCAATTTCACAAATCTTCAAAAGTTGTAATGGGCGCGTGCCATTGCTGCTTTGTAATGGGTACGTGCCATTTCTGCTCGTTTTCTATTCCTCTGTGTTCTTGCTTCTTGGTTCTTCCACAAGCTTATGATTTCAAAGGAGTCCAAGTATTGCTTTTTCTTGGTTGGTTTATGTTAATTTCGGAACATAAGTGTCTTTGGATTTTGGGTCATCTTGTTCTTTGTTCCAAGTCATTTTGGTTATGGGATTTGGCGGATTTTGCTAGTTGTGCGTTGTACTGTTTTATCCAGACTCAATACCCGGGTTTACGCTGGATATGTTGTTGTGCTATAGTGTGTTATGTTTTTTTTTTCTTTTTAAGTTTTTTACATGCTTGATCCTTTATTAACTATTATTTAAAAACAATAACATCATTTATTGTTTATTCCATAAAGATTAAAGAGCACTTTTTTTTCATTATTAGCATATTATAAAAATTAAGTTCAATATTTAATAAGTTAACTCACTCACTAATCACAAAAATATTTTTTTTATCCATCTCCATTCTCCATTTCCAACATTCATCTTCTTCACTCCATTTTTGAAAATCTTATGCATATGTGAATGCCACCTAAATTCAAGATGTATTGATTTATACGTCTTTAATACTTTGTATATCAAGTATCACTTTAATTCAAAATGTATTTTTATGTATGTAATTTTGTATATTTATTTGTGAAGTGCCATCTTATTTTAAGATGTATTTTTAATGTATATTTTAAATATATTTTATATGTCAAGTGTCATTTTAATTCAGGATGTATTTTTTATGTATATTTTTTGTATATTTATATGTCATCTTAATTAAATTTAAGATATATATTTTTATGTATATTTCACATGTCTAAGTGTCATCTTAATTGAAGATGTATTTTTTATGTATATTTTATATGTGTTAATTCAATGTATATTTTTTTATATATACGTTTTGTACATATTAACATATATTATTATCAAAATAAGATCTTTATGTTAAGAAATGAAGAAAGAAGGAAGAGAAAAACTTAAGAAAGATAATTAAAAAGAAAACGAATTGAACAAATTTAGAAAATATATTGGGTTCGACGGAAAATAAAATTAAGAAAATGAAGAAAAAGAAGGAAAGCTAATAGATAAAGAGAGAAAAAAAGCATGATTTTTGTACAAAGAATTATTGACTTTCCATTCAAATAGCTTATGTTTATGAATTATTAATTAATATTTCTATTTTAATGGAATTATGTGCTATAAATATAAATATTTTTCTGTCATAACTGTAATATTGAATTTTATGCTAAAAATTTATTATATTTCTTTTAAACTGTGACAGTAATATAAAATTAATTTTTTTTTTCACACGTACCACTTCTTTATCTCTCCGTATGTGTGATGTTTACAATTGTTTAGGAGTTTGTTGCAATTGTCTGTCATGGTTTATGGTTCCACGAGCCCCACTAGAGCAGACCCACACAGGCACAGGACAGAGGACACAAGCACCTTTTTGGGGCTTGGCTTAGTACTTCTTAACTAGTGTACTCGCCCGGGCAAAAGTCCTCTTACAAATATAAAAACTACACCTATTTTGTGGTTCATTTTTATCCTCCGTGATAGCTTTGCCTACAAAATTAAATATATGAGCAAAGTTAAACAACATGAAAGCTATTGAAAACCAAGATAATAAGTGTCACGACCCCAAATTCCATCCAAAGGATGTCGTGATGGCACCTAATATTTACGACTAGGTAAATCTAACAAATAGTCACCACTGAACAGATATATAAATACAAAATACTGAAAGCGACTAAATATTGGATAAAATCGTCTATAAATAGAATCTCACAATTTCACACCCCAAAACCGATGGAACTGAGTCATAAGCTCTAGGGGTGTTCGTCGGTAGGTACGGTGCGGTATTTAGACATTTCGATTCGATATTTTCGGTATTCGGTTTCTTAAAATGTTATACCAATACTGTATCTAATTAAATTCGGTATGGTTCGGTTTTTCTCCTTTCGATTTCAGTTTATTTGGTTCGGTAACTGTGATTTATTTGGTTTGAATACTAACTGGTATGTAGAGTCAGAGATTGTAATATTTTTAATTAAAATACTCAAAAGTAAAAATTAAAAACGTTTGTTAACAAAAACTTTGTCCAAAACCAGCAAATATCAACCCAGAGAGAGAAAATTACACATAAAAGAATAAATTTGATCATTAGAAATATCTTCTTACTTGCTTAGAGTTAATTGATGAACTTAGAAAAAGCAAAATTTAGATTTTTTATATTTATGTTATAATTCATAATATGTGTATTGTGCAATATAATATATATTTCGGTACGGTATCGGTATTTCGATATTTTATTTTAAAATATCAAATATCATACCTAATACCAAAAATAATTTAAAAAGTAAACCAAATACCATACCGAATACCAAAATATCGAATAGCAAATATCAAAATTTTCGATTTCGGTACGGTAATTCGGTATTGACCAAATTATACGCAGCCCTAATAAGCTCTATAGAACACTACTAAAGTACTACTACATCACTGTCCGAAAAGGAAATATAATAGTAATAAAATAAGGAAAGGTGACTCTGAGGCCTGCGGACGCCGAGCAGGCATACCTTAAAGTCTCCGGTAAAAGCAGCTAGCAAGACTCCCTATCTAACGGCACGAGCAGATGTATCTAGATCTGCACAAAAAGATGTGCAGAAGCATAGTATGAGTACAACACAACGGTACCCAGCAAGTATCAAGCCTAACCTCAGTAGAGTAATAACGAGGCCAGGTCAAGACACCTACTAGGATATGAAATGGTTAGTATAAAATAAAATGCGGATACAAAATGGAAAGTAAGAAAATAACCAATGCAGATCAAATGATAGCATGATCTAAAACCGGAAAATCAACAGTTGGAATAGTATAAAAGAAGCAATTAAAGGACTACAATAATCATGTACGGAAAATAATTGATAGAACATTAAGTGATATATTATACTTCAATGCCACACAAGAGGGGGGTGATTTGTGTGGTGTCTAATTTTCGCGTGCACTAATTATAGAAGGACTTGGTTCTTCTATGCGTTCCTTATACTACTGGTGCGAAAATAGTAAATGAAGAAAGTAAAAAATACAAGTATTTTTATGTGAAAAATACCTGGCTCAAAAGGTAAAAAATCACGACTTACTACTCAGTAGAATTTTCTCCATCACTTCACTAAATCACTGAGCCAAAACAGCATTTACAAAAAATCTTTGTAAACCTAAAGATTACCTCTAATCTCGTTCTGGCAACCAGCCTCTAACTGTTGCGACAACTTCAAGTTAACTCTAACTTGAATACTCAGAGTATCTAATACAATTGCCTCTAGATAAAGCCGAAAGGTACAATTTGAAAAGCCCTACTACAATTGACTAGAATAAAAGATAGACACTTGGAACTGGTTCTTCTATCTGGTTCATGTAGCTTCAGGTTCGCACACTTGAATCACACAAGAATTGTTTGCAAAATGCCTTGCTATTTTGCTCTCAACTCACGTTTAACTTCAGTGTTTATGTGTGCCTGTAGAATGAGAACATCCTGCAATTTATAGAGTTAGTAGAATAGGAAATAACTAGAGTTCTAATGCTATACTCTTCCATGGTGGAAGAGTTCTAGTTATCTTCAACTTCTAACTCCTCCCTTATCTATGATAGAGTTCTCTCGAGTAAGGAGTCATTCTCCTTATCACTTATGCAACATGTTCGTTCAGGAGATATCAGATATAACCACTTAAGCTTATCTCCTTCACATGCATGCCTTGTGCTTAAATATGCTCGTGTTTGTGTACACTGTGTATGGACCTGGTTCATGCTTGAGTTCCTTTGTCAATCATCAAAACAAACTTCATGTGGGCCAACACTAAGGAATGAAACAACAAATACAATTCCCCACTAAGACACTTTGCAACGTGAAATAACAGCAAGAATCACATCGAGGTACCGCCTCGTATATAATAAAAGCAAAATCGAGATACCGCCTCGTATAATCAAGAATAACAACCGAGGCACTGCCTCGTATTTACATTTCTCAATTTCATTCACAATCCTTCCTTATACCTTCGCGTGAGCCTTACATTGAAAAATAGATTTTGAAAATAATATTTTCCGAAATAGCTACACGCACTTTAGCCCATCTTATGATGCCGCGTTGCTTCACGTAGTTCTCCTACAAGCAACACGCACATAAGTCTTACCTTATACCGCCACATGCACATCAACCCAAGTCTTATACCACCGCACGCACGTCAATATCATATCACAATAACAACTCGCATCACAAGTACCCATATACCACAACTTGCCAACAACAACAATATTAATATTTCCACAATAATAGCTCATGGCTCCAACATAACGTATACAAGAATATAAACGACAATAATGGATGGAAAATGCTCAATAGGATAGATGTTTCAACAATAACCAATATCGCCTCAACGTATTAAAAACTTCCACAACCTCAACATCAAATAACTCAACAATGTAAAAATAACGTGTAACCATGATATTAGCTAAGACTAACTCACAATAAAGGAAATCATCTTCAACGGTGAGTATCAAATAACGGAAGTCAACAAATAAAGGACAATATGAACAATTAATTCAACAATGAGAATTAACAATGAAGAGATAACATGTGACAATAAAGGGGACAACAAGTTCAACTAAAGCATGGAAGCAATTTAGCAAGTAGGATGTAGAACAATTACTAAACAAGTCAACTAAGGCATTTAAGGATAGTATAACACAATTAAGGATGATTTAAAAATGAGAATTTAGAACCTAATATGGCATTTCAATTAAAACATGAAAATAGTCTAAGTAGTCTAAACCGGTCAAAAACTGCGTACAATCCGTGTACCCACTCGTCACCTTGCGTACACGTATTTTACTTAGCACAACTAAATCAAACAATACTAATTCTAAAGGGTAGTTTCTCCCACACGAAGTTAGGCAAGACATTTACCTCAAATAGGCCAATTCATAACTCGAAAATAGTTTTTTCATTAAAGTCTGCCTCCGCACGGCATAAAAACTAACCAAAATCGACTCAATAAAATCAAACAATGCAAGGGAATTTAACTGCAATAGATAAAGTTAAGATTTTTACACTTTTTCTAAAAAGACAACAAAAGTCAACCCGGGACTAGGCCAGTCGAAACCCGGGTCCAATGGTAGATTCTGTCTACCCATGGCCCCACGAGTTCATATATGTGATTAGTTTCAAAAATTCGAGTCCAAATCGACTCTCAAAACTTAATTTCTTATTTTTCAAAAACTTTACAAAGTTTCTTAAATTTTTACTTTGATTCACATGATTTTGACGTTAAAATCTAAGATAAGTTAATGGAATATGATTAAAAATAGATTAGGATCACCTACCCAGGATTTGTAGGTGAAAATCTCCTCTCCAAGTCATCTCTTACCGAGTCTAGGGTTCAAAATTGAGAGAATGAACTCAAAATCTCGTCCCTCAGCTATTAGTCCAGTCGCATATGTCGCATTTACGACCTGGGGTCGTAAATGCGAAGACCCTTCCACCTCTACTATCATCGCAATTGCGATGAATAGTTCGCAATTGCGTACTCTGGACTTTGGCAATTGCGACAAAATGGATCGCAAACGCGAAATGACCCCTTCCCAACCTTTTTTTGCAAATGCGAACACTAGGCTCGCAAATACGAACCCAACAGGTTTGGCTTAACTTCACAATTGCTAACTCAGAACTCGCAATTGCGAGATCTGAGGCATGTGCAGAAACCAGCAACCTTTTGATTCCAACTACACTCTGCTAAGCGTCAGAACTTCACCCGAGCCCCCGGGGCTCCAAACCAAACATTCACACGAGTCTAAAAATATCATATAAACTCGCTCGCGTGATCAAAACACAAAATAAAATCTAAAACTACGAATTGAACTCTAAAACTTTCAAAGAGATTTTCAAGAACTTCTATAATTTCAACTAAGCGTCTGAATCCTATCAAATCAACTCCGAACCAAACTTTGTAGACAAGTTCTAAATGCCATAACGGACCTATTTCAAGTCCCAAAATAAAATTTCGAGCTTGATAGCTAAAAGTGAATCTACGATCAAAATTTTCAACTTAAAATTGCCAAATTTCAGCAAACCAGCACAAATCAACCTACGGACTTCCAAAATCAATTTCAAGCATACATCCAAGTCTGAAATCACGATACGAAGCTATCGGAGTCATAAACACACAGTTCTGGGGTCATTTTCACAAAAGTCAAAGTTTGGTCAATATTTTCAAATTAAAGCTTCTAAGTCTAGAATCAAGGGTCCAAATCAACCCGAAAGCCTCCTGGAACAAAACTAATCAATCTCGCAAGTCATAAAAGCATAAACTCACATATGTGAAGCAATAAAAGGGTAACGGGTTAAAATTACACAAAACGATCGATCGGGTTGTTACAATGTCCTTTGAACATTATGTATACTATGAAAATAAGACATTGATACATTTCGACATGTATTCTGGGGCATCCTAAGTTGCTTGTGATTAGACAGACGTATGAACTCGCTTTTGTTTTTGGAGGAATCTCTGATATAATTTAGATGAAAGGTGCAAAGTACCAAAAATCATTAACATAAATATAATAATTTTAGAAATCACACAACCAAGTGTAACCTCAAGTTGGTTACCAAAAGACACTAAAATTGAAAATACATCGAATGAGAACAGTGGCTTACCAATTTATTCGAACTTGGATGTATCTCTAAATCCTATTTAACTCCACATTCTTCAAATTATCAATTCCACATAAGCAACTGAAATTTTTTTCAATACGAAGGAGAATAAATTATAAGAATTTATAAATAAAATTAGAAAAAATAAGACCTAATACCAAGAGATAAAATTTGTCTCGTAAATTACAAGCTCAAATGCCAGCACTGCCAAAGGATTTACTTTTAAAGGATTATTAGTCAACCACATTGGATAACATTTTTACTACTTGTAGTTAATAACTTACAACATTTCAAATGATTATTATCTTAGACTAAAGAGGATCTGGTTAGGCAATTATATACAATTAATCATATTGGTTTCATAGACTTGTTTATCTCCTCTACGCTATCACATTCATCTAACTTCAGCACAAAGTTTGCCAGATTCTTGTAAGAAACAAAAAGGCGTTGCAAATAATTGCCGGAAACACCATCTCCACGAAAACATCTCGGCAACAACCATCTACCACAAGGTTCTCAAGTAGAATATGAAAGTTTTATCAGAAGAATGAATCCACCAAGATACTGGGTTTTTTCCCTTTTATTCTTTAACTATCACTTCAATTTTAATGTCACAACTTTGATTCATGGCATTTACTCCAACTTCTTTGGTCTTTCTGTCAGATTTGTAATAGACAATGAATCCTGCAAAAATGCCACTGTTATATAGGTATGCTTTTTGTTTTTTGGTTGTCCTGTTGTGCTTTGAAATGTAGTGTTATGATTTGGTCTTCGCTAAGTTTGTGAATCTCAAGTGGATAGTGCTAATAAGCATGGAATACTTCTGGAGGTGGTACAAGTTCTTACTGATCTTAACTTTATCATTACCAAGGCTTATATTTGCTCTGATGGCGGATGGTTCATGGATGGTAAGCACATTTACCTTTACGTCTCGTTCAATCTAGCATTTTTTTCAGTAGATTTTTGCCATGTTTTTTGGTAGTCACCGTTAGTTTTTAAGCCCATTCTAGTTGCACCAGAGGTGTCCACTTTAGCGAACTTAAGGAACTAAAGATGCTCAAAATTATATTTGAACGACCAAAATAGACTTACTTCCATAGATATGAGGCAATTTTGGCTAAAAGCTCCTAAAATTAATGATGAGTTTTCTTTTCTTGGCAGTATTCAGTGTCACCAATCAAGATGGGAACAAGATTACTGAAGAACTTGTTTACCCTCAATGTCGGATAACAACTAAATTTGTAATTGGTTTTAAGGATACGCGGATTAATTTGATACAAAGAGATAAATTAAGTCAAATTGAATAAACAAAGATAAATGGATTCAAACCACACGAGTAGGATAGTTCCAGCCTTAATAAAATATTCACCCTCAATCCGGGCTAGCTATGGCCAGCACTAATGAATAAGAGAAAGAACTAATAACAGAGAAAATAATAGTATATTTCTTTGGAATATGTGTCTCCCGTTAATGAATTATCAGACCCCCTTTATATGGTAGGGAAATCCTACTCTAGGTACAACTCTATAAAAGGTAAAAAAATCCTCTGATTAAGTGATTGTTGATTCTTCACCGATACGTGTCGCGATCCCCGCCGTGATATCCAGCCGGTCACAAATATTACAGCCTTCTGTTGGCCATGCTCGATTGCCCGACAATGTTCTTCGAAGTCGTTCAAGGCTAAGACAGATTCCGAACCATGACCCCGATATAATTTGAGGGCGAGCGTCAGGCCCCGGGATTCTGACTCGATGAGACTTTTGCCTCGATTTCGGCCCCCTGTCATCATGTCTCGAGCTTGGCCTATTTTTGTCAGAGACCGGGGTGTACCATAAGCCCAGTTTTACCCGTATACAGATAGTCCCCTCATTTTTCAGAGAGTAAATGACGAGAAACGACATGAGCTCCTGATTTGTACTTTGACACATCGCGGCAGAAAGGATAAAACACTCGAAACATCTCGTCAGTCATGTCACAATGGCATTAAATGCATGTCATCCGCCGGTTGGCCATCCTTGGACACGAAACGTTGCTCAACTCCTATAAATACCTCCTTCTCTGTGCATTTTTCACTTTACACCAAATCTTCTACCTATGTACCTTTAGGATTTCAATATTTTCTGGTGTTTTTACCTCCGTTACTCAAGGTTCTTCATAGTTTGCAAAAATATTTACTCATCTCCTACTCAAGCCAACAAGTCTGATCATTCAACTTTCAATATTTCTCCATTTTTTCCAAGATTTTTCTTCCATAACAATGGCAAAAACCTCAAAATATGTTCCTCAGAAGGATGATCCTTCTTATTCGAGACCGACAACTAAGGTCGAGGAGACCGTCCCCGATTCGGTTGTTGATGAACCGGCGGAAGAGCCCCCCTTGAAGATGTTCATTCCTGGTGGTTGTTCGGTCACTGACGACTTTAAGGTCGGGAAGCCTTCTTCTGTACAGGGTCGGCGTGAAGAGGGCTCGAGATACATCTACTCGATTACCAAAGAGGTCCTCCCCATTGTCCGAAAAGACTGCAACTAGGCCAACAAGACATAGTGGCCCCTGACCCCAAAGAGGCCATTACCGCTCATGTTGAGGGATATCTAAGTGTTTATACTTATCCCTTTACATTGGGCCATGTAGACCCGGTCATCTTAGACTTCTGCAGGAGGTATAACATATGCCTTGGCCAGATCCACCCATCACTGTGGAGGATCGTGATCCTCCTCCGATTCTTTGTGAATAAAATTGATGAGTGCTCGTTTATCATTGATCATCTACTCCACTTATACAGTCCCCGAATCTTTCAGGGGGGACTAAAAAGCTAGTACGTCAGGCCAGCAAAGCCCCATTCTCGAGCATCGACGAGGACCAAGATCGGGGTTGGCAAGGACGTTTTGTTCGAGTGAGGACCGTCGACCTAGTACCTACCGAGTGGAGGCCGTTCCCGAAAGGTGGAACATATCACCTAAGTATTCCGTTTAAGCATCGATTCTATGACTTATCTTCCCTTTTCTTATCGGTGCTTATTATGTTGTAGCCCTTGCTCGAGTTCCGAATGCTATCCCTCGGCTCAAGGAGTGGGTCGAGGGCATTACTTCAAAGATGCCCTACTCTGAGCGCTCTTGGCGCAAACTTTCAAAAGGCCATTGGGAGGCCCGTTCCCATGGTAAGGTTCCTTTCCCGAACAAGTCCTATTGAACTTTTTCTTCTAACATCACATCCTTATCCCCTTTACTTTCTTTTGTAGGTTTGCCTAAGAACGTCGAGCTTAGGCCTCCGGTCAGTGACGAGGACTTGCCTGTTAAGTCTCCTGCTCCGGGGCATGATGGGGAGAGGAAAAGTAGGAGGGCTCTGATTTCCCCCAGCTCGAAGAAAAAGAAACCAAGGAGAAGGCTGGTGCGCAAGTCAAAGGAAAACACCAGCTCCCGAGCACCAGCTTCGGACTTGCTCTATCGGCTTAGGGACGACTCTGAGGGGGAAGAGACTTTCATGGCCCATGGACCGTCTCCCCTCGAAGAGCAGGTGACCGTTGATCCAGATACCCGCGAGGCCGATCTTCCTCAGGCTAGGGAGGTCGATGAAGAGGCCAGGGATGACGCTTCCCGGGATGCGGGCAATGCCCCGAAGGAGGCACTTGGTGTGATAGACATCACCGAGTCACCCTCGTTTATCAAATATATGTACAACAATCTCCAAACGGTGAAAGAACAACCCAACGATGGGGCCCACGGAGCGGACGATCCCCTCCGCTACTTTTTTGATGGCGTGGATTCCGCCACCATGGAGGATACTACTGGGATAGGTGACTTAGAAGTACCGAAGAAAAGTTTGTCCTCGGAGGCAAGTAGTCCTAACTCGAGCCTGAGACTGGTCAACCAGTTCCCTACCCCGAGTGCGGATCCTGGTCGGAAGCGATCAATTATCATCACCATTCCGGAGGATGCCCGGTTACTTTCTGCCCTTGTTGGGGTAGATAGTTGATCGGGTACAAGCCTACACTACTATTGAGTAGTGAGGGTGGTCGATACAGTTTTAACCCAACTAGGTCGGGATCGAATCCACATGGAGTTAATGTTTGGAATCAGATTTATATCTAAGCTAGATGCGGGTTTTGAATCTAATTACACTCCCACAAGTTTGGATTTAATTTATACTTCTAATTTTACTTCTAAAAATTGCAATAATTGAAACTAAGGACAATATTTTTATTGTTGTTTTTCAAATATTTAAAGAGACTAGGGTAGTGACTTCTACCTAGGAGGGTATCTAACGGGTAGCAAAATCTAGGGCAAGCTTGATTAGTTGAGATTGTAATATATCTATCACACCCGGGTACTCACTCTATACCTCTCGGTAGTTTGAGTGATTTTGCCCAATTTGGCGTTCTCAAGTCCAAATAGGTATTTATGCAAATCAAGTGATATAACTCAAGTTGGGTATTACTCTCTCTAGGTTTAACCCTTTAATTGGGGTTATCAATTTCTTGAGTTAACCCCAATTCCTTGTTAGCCTAGTTTTCCTAGACTTAGTCCCTCTTTCTCAAGTAGAGACTAAGTCGTAAAGGCATGAATCAATCTTTGCAACTATTAATTCTTGAGTTCTAGCAAGAACTAGGCTAAATATCACTAACCCATTCACATTCAAGCCCTAAAATCAAATACTAATTAAATACCCACACTAGGGTTGGGTCACAACCCTAGCTATGGGTTTAGCTACTCATGGAAATAAAAGATGAAATGAAGATAAAATCTATAATATTAATTTATCGAATGAAAATCAAATGTTAAGAAGTGAATCTAGTACAAAATTTCTGAAAACAGAAAAGTCAGTCGTCTCAGGTGCTCATACAAAACATAACTTAACCTAAAAATGACAAAAAGTTCTATTTATACTAAGCTGAAAATATCTGATAAAAATACCCCTGCGGAGGTTGTGCGGCCGCGTAATTCTGAGTGCAGCCGCACTCTTGCTTTCGCGACCGCATAATTCTAATGCGGTCCGCGTTCTTCTCTTTTGGATCTAGGTTGAGCTGAACTTTTGCGAACCGCATAATTCTAAGTGCGGTCGCGCTCCAGATTATGCGGCCGCATAAAAGTGATGTGGCCGCACTTGCTTGAGTTTGGCTTGAAATCAACTCTCTGATTCTTCATCTTGCGGACTGCATAATTTCGATCGCGGCCGCACAATTCTGGTGCTGTCTGCACTTCTCTCTTTAGCTCAAGTTGTCAGCTCTCTGAATCTTAGTCATTACGGGCCGCAGAATTTCAATTGTGGCAGCACAGGGACTTTAGCAGCCGCACGTTTCTGGTATGGTCCGCGCTCATTATTTATCCTAAAATCACACTCTATGAATCTCCCTCTTGTGGACCGCATAATTATGATCACGGCCGCACAATATTTGTGCGGTCTGCACTTCAGACCTCTTTGCCCAGCCTTGGTTTTTGTTCAACTTTTGACTCCTTCGTGAGTTGATTTTGATTCTTTTGGCTCATTTTGAACAATTCCTATAAGAAAGCATATTTCATTAGTTTCCGGGAATACCTTCAAGCATTTTTGGCCTAAAACACAAGTAAAAGAGAGTAAATAATAGGTTAAAATCCTCACTTATCAACTCCCCCAACTTAAGATTTTGCTTGTCCTCAAGCAAATAAGGTAATTCTCACCTCCACTAGAAAAAAGGATATTTCAGCTGGCCTAAGGTGAATCAATCATGCATCAATTAGGACTAACAATTACCCTCAACACAAATGAATTATTAACAACACCATGTTTTGACCTTTTGAGTACCATAGTTCTATTATGACACTAAAGCATCAAGAGTTGACTTAATTCACCAAGGCAGCTCGCTCTATCACGTAGGTCATTGTGGAACCCAAACTCCTCCTCCTCTACTCTCAACGAGCAAATCTCACTTTAGAATGTAACACTCAAAACAAGGATTGTGAAGAAGTGTGCTCATCTCTCTCAAAAGAATGTCACAAGTCTAGCTCTAAGTACCATAAGTTTGCCCCTTATGTAAATCACCACTAATGTACGGTCACTCAACTTGAAATCATATAGGGCTTTTGCGGGAAAGTAATGAAGGCTTTTGGATCAAGGTAGGATTTATCGGCATATGATGGTTTCATCTTTCCTTAAGCACTCCATTTTCTCTTTTTGGCTCATACTTTCTTGACTATTTGAGTCATTTTCTTCTTCCTTAGGGGAACTAGAGAGACATAATGTCACTCTTTCTTGCTCATGACAATCATTTTTCTCCTTTTCTAATCACTCCATGCCTTTCATCATTGCTTTCTTTGAATCCCTTCAACTTTCTACTTTATTCACTTTCTTTTTAACATATTTCTTTTTGGCCTTTCTTCCTTTTCTTTGCCCTCCCATTTTTTCATTTCTTTTTTTGTTCTTGTACCTTTATCACTTTAACATTCCTCGTCTCTCCCCCAAACTTATGCTTTTGCCAAATGTATTAAGAATGCTAAGGAAAGATCGGGTGCCAAGAGAGGGTCATTATAAAACGGATAAAGGCTTGTAACATGGCTATTAAATGAAAAAGGACTTCAGCTCAAAGGGGTTTACTAGGGATATCACATTGGTAGGCTATGGAAACTTTCAAGTTTCAAATTGGATCAAGAAGATCCTACAATCATTTCTCAAGTCGAGCTACACATAGAATTTCGTCTAGACAAATATTCAGGGCAAGTTCTAGACTTATTGGCAAGGAACTTGGACTTGCAATTCAATACCTCACCTCTCAAGCTGCTGGATTGTTAAAGAGAACAGAGTCGAGGGCCCAGAACAACCCTAGCTAAGTTTGAAAATCACAAATGGCTCAAAGAAACCACTCGATGATTGGTTTAGTCAACACAAGAGTCTAAAGGTTACAACTAGAGTTATTCTTTGCCAATCAAGTTGTTTCTAACCATAAGGTCGAAGGCAAATGTGTTAGTACTAAGTGAAGTCTGCTTGAGACACTTTTATTTATTACTACTATATATACAAAAAACATAAAGAAAACAGACTCAATCACTTAAGAAGGTTGTCATGCCATCCATCATTGGGAAGAGCTACCCGGTTCACACAACATCCACCTTTGGAAAGAACCATGGCATTAAAAAAACCAAAGGCTTATTGTTCACACAAAACGTAAAAAGAAGCTAACAACTTAAAAAGAAGCTACTAAAGTAAATAAGAAGTTATGCTACTAAGGAAAAACAACGAAAGAAGTTATGAAGTAAACTACGAAAAGTAGACTGAATATGTACAAAATGAAGTAAAGCGAATATATACATAATGAAAATAAATATATACATCAAATGGTAAGAATATATACATATCAAAAGTGAAAATAAAGATAAATAAAGATAAAGAAAAATAGTATAATGGTTATTACATACCAAATATCATCAAATCAAAATAGACCACCCCCCAAATGAAAAATAGCATTGTCCTCTATGCTCATAACAAATAAGAACAGGGAAAAGGGGTGGAGAGTATAGAAAACTCCCTATGTGATCTCTGTCTGCATCGGGTTCTCAACATGGATGGGCTCATCAGCACCCTCTGTATCCTCTAACTGGATCTCCACATCCTTTGACTGGGGGACTACGGGGTTGCTGAGCATCTGAATCAGCTCATCAGCAGTGTGTAAAGTGGCAGTCGGCTCCTCAGACTGGCCGGCTGCTGCCTCTGATACCTCGGGCACTGCTGCATGTGCTGCTGGGATTGTCCCCTCCATGAGCAGGTCCAGTGGAATATCACCAGCAGAAGCAATCTTCTCAACCTCTTTGCTCAACTTCTCCACCGACTCCTTAGATGCCTGAGTCTTCCGCATCTTCTTTACCTGCTTTCCCAAATTCTTGATAATCCTCTCATGTGTATCAAGAGTCTCCCAGATCTTCTTCTGGTCGTCCAGAATCTTCTTCTGGTTGTCCAGAATCTTCTTCAAAGAGTCCTCCACTGATGAAGGTATATGAAGCTCTGATGGGGCTGAAGACTGTGCTGCCACTGCACTGGATATGGCAGTCAGTGTAGTGGTAGCTGCCTGCATCCAGTTGTTGAGACTGGATAGTGTCTGTGAAACCCGCAGCGTAGTCTGAGGGTAGGTAGAAGATGTAGGCACTGACAGTGGCACTGCGAGGGATGGTCGGGAGGAAGGAGGAGTCATGGAAGCTGCTCCGGCAGAAGTACCAGCTACTGTGGAGGGCTCAGCAACTGACCCGGTGGCCACTACCCCTGGCTCTTCAGACTGGCCAATGGAGGTAGTGGCTTTACCCTTGAATTTACGGTTGTCTGCTCCCTGGAGGTGGTACCATGAGATACCATGAGAAAGGCTTTTTAGCCTTCACCTCCACATCAAAATGTCTCAGCTCTACCCCTTGGTCTTGGAAATACTCTGTGAGGAAGTTGGGGTAGGGATACGATCTCTCTTCTTTATGGACTGCATTAGAGATGTTGTACGATATCAAGTTTCCTACATTAATAGGATAGCCTGCCATGATGGAAGCTACCAATACTGCCCGGGGGAGTGGAAAGACATTCTCATGCCGGCACGGGTCAAGACGGCTGCACACGAATGTTTGCCACCCTTTTGCTTCAAAGTTTAGGGTGGCTCTGACAATTTGAACTCCTGATATGAGCCATGCTGGTGTTGTCCCCGGAATAGCAAGTATCTCAGCTAGCCATGGGAGAACTACATCACCCAAGGCTAGATTCTCCAGGTATTGCACTGCCTCGACCTCCTCAAACCCTACATATTTGTTCAATGCATGGACATCAAATTGGATTTTCAAGTTCCGGACCTTCGTCACTTTTGTACCCTTTTTGATGTGGGCAACATTGGCATAAAATTCCCTGACAAGGTATTCATTGGCATCTTGCAACCGGTCATTGAACTATTTCCATCCTTTTCTCTCCGTAAATTACTTTAGGACATTCGGATTGTGCTAGCTTAGGTCCTTGGTTATGAATTATCTCTCAAGAGTGAGCGACCTTTGGGGCCACCATTCCCGAAATCTAACATACGCCTTCTCACTTACAAATCTATCAGCCCATACCTCCGGCTTCCTTGATCTAGCGAGGCCTCCCACAATTGTGTCACCCCCTCTCCCGTCATCCGGGACCTCATCATCATCATCTAAATTGATTGGGGTAGTTGTTGTGGTGGGTGTTGTAGCAGGTGGGGAGGATGGTTCAGATGCCTGACTACCTCCCTTTGAGCCATCAGAAGAACTAGAAGAGGAGGTAGGTTCATCGACTAAACAGAGTCTATCGGGGAATTATTGTGATTGTTCCCCCGATTGTGGTTGTACAGAATCCCCCTTAGAAGTTTCCCGGGATGGGAGGTATTCACTGGCATTTGAGGACTCCGGAGGTGGTCTACTGAGAGTAGTCTTTTTGCCCAAGACTTTCTGGACTGATAGTGGCATGTTAGGTTTTCCTCTACCCCGGCCTCGGGAGGATTCTGCCCTCCCTTTGGAAGTATCACCTCGACTATGAGAACGCACCATTATCTGCAACACACAAGTAGTGAAAACTAGTTAGAATTGGGGTTCAACATATGTTATTGAATTACAGTTGAAAATAAAGACACTGCTTCTCAAAACAGGGCAGCGCGGACTGCACAAAAGTGAGTGCGGTCGCGAACAACCCATCGCGGACCACACTAAAATAAGTGTGGCCGCATAATACCTATCGTGGACCGCACAAAATTGAGTGTGGTCATGGAGATCCCAGATTTAGACTACTCATTCTCTGAAGTTACCTCAGCGCGGACCGCATACTTTTGAGTGCGGCCGCGAAAACGCATCGCGGACCGCACAAAATTTGAGTGCGAACGCATAATTGATTTGTTGGGTCTCTGAAGTTTAATTGTGCGGACCGCACAAAATTGAGTGCGGCCGCAAAAACTTAGTAATGACAAGTGTCTTCAACCTAGGGTATCGCAGACCGCATAATTTTGTATGCGGTCGCATACCCTAGCGCGGACCGCACAATAATGTGTGCGGCCACGAAATTCAAATCAGAGTGGCACTGAAGTACGATTAATACTAGGGTTTTCACTAATTAGGCATGATTTGTGGTAATTAAACAATAAAAGCTACTAACCCCAACCGCCATTATGCATTCAAACACTACCCACATGCTTCTAAGCAAGAATTAAGCATTAATTTTGACATTTTTGGAATGAATATAACCCTAGATAAAAAGAAAACTAAAACAAAGAGAAAAGAAAAGAAAAAGATGAAATTAATTCATTGAAATCAACATACCAGTAATGAAATGTAGTAGGAAATCAACACTTGATGAATATGGGATGAGATTGAACACAAGAAAGAGTGCATTGTGCTTTAGTCTAGCTTGAGAGGTTAGAGTGTGTAAAGTGTGAATAGTCTCAAAAGGTCCTATTTATACTTTGACCATTTTGGCCCACCGACTTACCTGAGTGCGGCCGCACAATTTTGGTGCGGTCCTGCACTGTTTACCTTTTCTAACTCAGCAGTCGATTCAGTGATGCGGTCCGCATAAAAATGGCTGCGACCGCACAATCTGTGCGGTCCACAAAATTTTGATCACGGCTGCGAATCCATAAGGGATTCTGTCAGGACAAACTTCAGAGAGTTGGCATTTTCCATCTTTCAGTTGTGCGGCCACACACAGAATTATGCGGCCGTGAAGGGATTGTGCGGTCTGCATAATTCTGGCGCGGTCCGCACAATTTCACCAATAGGCCAATTTTTGTCTTGTCAATTTTCTGCACTGCACACCTAATTCTTGCATACACTTCATAACCAGTTAGTCCGAAACAATGCCTAATCTAACAAAAAAATCAAAAAAAAGAGAAACACATGGGTTACCTCCCAAAAAGCGCCTGATTTAACTTTGCGGCATGACGCATGTTACCATCATTCATTTGAAATAGAGTAATGCCACAATGTGGCCATCATCAACCTTACCAAAGTAGTGCTTCACCCGGTGCCCATTGACTCTAAATATCTCACCATTCTTATTTTTCAAATCAAGAGCACCAAAAGGAGTCACATGTACCACTTCAAAAGGACCACTCTACTTTGATTTAAGCTTTCCCGGAAACATCCTTAACCGAAAGTTGAATAAAAGAACAAGGTCACCTTCTTTGAATTCTTTGTTCCGGATATACTTATCATGTAGGTACTTCATATTGTCCTTATACAAGGACGAACTGGAGTAAGTATGGAACCGGAACTCCTCAAGTTCATTCAATTGCTCCACCCGAAGATTGGCAGCTACATCCTACTCAAGGTTCCATTTCTTCAACGCCCACATGGACTTATGCTCTAATTCCACCAGAAGGTGACATGCTTTCCCAAACACCAACTGATATGGAGACATACCAATTGGAGTCTTGTAAGCTATTCTATAGGCCCAAAGAGCATCGTCAAGTTTCCTTGATCAATTAGTCCGATTTGCATTGACGATCTTGGATAGAATACTCTTGATCTCCCTATTGGAGACTTCAACCTGTCCACTTGCCTGGGGTGATAGGGGGTTGACACCTTGTGAGCGACACCATACTTGGAGAGTAAAGTGTCAAAGGCTTTGTTGCAAAAATGTTAACCCACATCACTAATGATGGCCCTTGGGGTGCCGAACCTTGTGAATATGTTTTTCTTCAAGAAAGCCACCACACTCCGTGCTCCATTGTTGGGCAAAGCCACAACTTCAACCCATTTGAAAACATAATCCACAGCAACAAGAATATAGGTGTTCCCACACGAGCTCATAAATGGACCCATACAGTCGATGCCCCACACATAAAAAATATCAATCTCGAGGATGGTGGTGAGAGGCATCTCATTTTTCTTGGAGATCCCACCGGCCCTTTGGCAATCATCACAACGCTTAACAAGCTCGCTAGCATCTTTGTACAAGGTAGGCCAATATAATCCACAGCTTAGGACCTTTGTAGCGGTTCTCACCCCACCATGATGACCACCATAGGGCGAAGAATGGCAAGCTTCAAGAATACCCAATTGCTCCTCTTCTGGAACACATCTCCGGATAACACCATCGGTGCAAATTTTGAAGAGATATGGCTCGTCCCAATAGTAGTCCAGGCAGTCCCGTTTGAGCTTCTTCCTTTGGTTTGAGGAGAGCTCATTCGGAATAATACCACTCACAAGATAGTTGGCCGTATCAGCAAACCATGGCATCCCAGTCATAGAAATGGAAAGGAGTTGTTTGTCAGGAAAAGAATCATTGATCTCAAGGTCATCATGTGGCCTCCCCTCCTCCTCCAATCGGGACAAGTGGTCCGCCACTTGATTCTTACTACTCTTTCGGTCTTGAATCTCTAGATAAAACTCTTGCAATAGAAGCACACACCGCATCAACCTTGCCTTAGAGTCTTTCTTGCTCATCAAATAATGAAGTGCTGCATGGTCGGTGTAAACAATCACCTTTGTACCCATTAGGTACGGGCGGAACTTCTCCATAGCAAAGACAATGGCTAGGAGTTCTTTCTCGGTCATCATATAATTGACTTGGTCCTCATTCATGGTCTTGCTAGCATAGTAGACCGGATGAAAGATCTTATTAATTTGTTGCCCCAATACCGCACCAACCACTATATCGCTTGCATCACACATGAGCTCAAATGGTAAGCTCCAATTTGGCGTGGTGATAATAGGAGTGATCGTCAACTTATACTTGATTATTTCAAATGCCTTCATTCAATCTTCATTGAAAAGGAACTTGGCATCTTTCTCCAAGAGTTTGCACAAGGGGTTTACCACCTTAGAAAAGTCTTTGATGAATCGGTGGTAAACCCCCGCATGACCTAGAAAGCTTCTCACTCCCTTTACGAAAGTAGGGGAGGGAGTTTGGATATCACTTCAATTTTTGCTTTATCAACCTCGATACCATTCTTGGAAATTATGTGACCGAGGACAATGCCCTTCTGGACCATAAAGTGACACTTCTCCCAATTCAGCACCAAAATTAGTTTCTTCACAACGTGCCAATACCTTTTTCAAGTTATCCAAGCACTCTTCAAGAGAATCTCCCACGACAGAGAAATCATCCATGAAAACCTCGATAAAGCACTCCACCATATCGGTGAATATGGACATCATACACCGTTGAAACGTTGTCGGTGCATTGCATAACCCGAATGGAATCTGCGAGAATGCAAAAGTGTCGTATGGACAAGTGAAGGTGGTCTTCTCGTGGTCTTCAGGTGCAATAAGAATCTGGTTATATTTGGAATATCCATCCAAAAAGCAATAATAAGCACGTCCGGCTAACCTGTCCAGCATTTGATCAAGAAATGGAAGCAAGAAATGGTCTTTCCGTGTAACTTTGTTGAGCTTTCTATAATCCATGCACACTCTCCACCCGGTGACAGTTCTTGTGGGGATCAGTTCATTTTTGTCATTTGTTATCACAGTCATGCCCCCTTTCTTTGGGACACATTATACCGACGAGGTCCACGAACTATCAAAAATGGGGTAAACCACCCTGGCATCCAACCACTTGATGATCTCTTTCTTTACTACCTCTTGAATGGCCTCATTCAATATTCTTTGGTGTTCCATGGAGGGTTCGGCATCCTCCTCCAAAATGATTTTATGCATGCAAAAGGCGGGGCTTATACCCCGAATATCTGCCAATGTCCAACCTATTGCTTTCTTCCTCCTTTGAAGCACCGCAAGGGTGGCATCTACCTACACGTTAGTTAAGCACGAGAAAAGAATAACATGTAAAGTGGAACAAGGGCCTAGAAACGCATACTTGAGGTGTAAAGGCAAAGGCTTTAACTTCAAGGTGGGAGGCTCCTCGATTGAGGGCTTTGTTGGTGGAGTCTTCAGGTTTTCGAGATCCAAGGAAAGTTTTCGGGGCTTATAAATATATGATCTCATTCTTTGCAAAGCATTGACACATTCTACAAAGCCTTCCTTCTCATCCTTATCATGATTCAATAATACAATTTCCAAGGTATCTTCCACATTTATTACAGTACTTGTGTCATCAACAATTACTTCGATCATAAGATCCATGAACGAACACACTTCATTGCTATTTGGCTGCCTCATTAATTTACAAACATAGAACACCACTATTTCATCGCCCACCCGGAAGGTGAGCTCTCCAGCTTCCACACCAACTAAGGACTTCACTGTAGCAAGGAAAGGTCTCCCCATAATGATTGGCACCTGGTAGTCAACCTCACAGTCAAGTATCACAAAATCTGCGGGAAGGATGAATTTGTCGACCCTAACTAACACATCATCAATTATCCCCAATGGCCTTTTCATTGTCTGATCCGCCATTTGCAACCTCATGGATGTGGTTCTTGGTTGCCCAATCCCCAACGTTTTGTATACAGAATAGGACATCAGGTTAATGCTTGCCCCCAAATCACATAAAGCTTTGGCGAAATTGGCACTCCCAATAGTGCACGGGATTGTGAAAGCACCGGGGTCTTCCAACTTTGGAGCCATGGAGTGCACCATAGCACTCACTTGATGTGTCATTTTGATCGTTTCATAGTTCATTGATCTCTTATTTGTTACCAAATCTTTCATGAACTTGGCATATCCCGGCATTTGTTCTAAGACTTCAACCAACGGCACATTTATGGACAAACTTTTCATCATATCAATGAATTTCTTGAATTGATTCTCATTGTTTTGCTTTGAAAGTATTTGAGGGTATGGAGGAGGAGGCCTTGGAATTGGTACCTTAGCCTTTGGCACTACCAGTTTCGGCATGTCAGTCACGTGCTCCCTAGACGGGTTTACTTCTTCTTGCGTTTTCTCCACATTTTCATCAATATCAATCCTCGCTTCTTCATTAGCTTGAACATAATTTCTTGGCTCATCATCATCTTGCACCAACACATCATCACCCACATGTCTTCTTTGGTTTGAGGTACTAGCAACTCTACCTCTCCCACTTCTTGTTGCCACAGCCATTGCATGCCCCGTATTCCTATCTTTTGGGTTCACCACCGTATCACTAGATAGTGCCCCCTTTTGGTGAGTATTTAAAGCTTGAGAAATTTGGCCAAGTTGAACCTTCAATTTGCAGATAGAATTGTTGTGGGAGGTTAAATGGGCATCAGAGTCGGCGTTTTTCTCCATCATTTGCTTAAACATATTTTCAATCTGTCCCATTTTACTGAACTAGGACCTTGCAACAAATATGGAGGCGAATTGTTTGTTTGTTGATACATCGGGGGCCTCTGAAAGCCCGACCCCCAATTTCCTTGATTTCTATTGTTCCAACCCCCTTGATTATTGTTGTTCCCCCAATTGTTTTGATTATCGCCACTCCAATTACCTTGATTATTTCCTTTATTACCCCAATTGCTTTGATTATTGTTGTTTCCACCACTCCAATTTTCTTGGTGGCCTTGGTTGTTCCAGTTTCCTTGGTTTCCTTGTGATCTCCATTGTTGTTGATTTGGAGCATTGCTTCTTTAACCTTGATAATTGTTGACATATTGAACCTCTTCATCTTGCTCATCATATGAATCATCTTGATTATACCCACTATTACTTTGCTCAAATTGTTCCGGATGGTTTTGTACTTGTTGACCTCGTTGTCGTATCTTGTTTACCATCATGTTCACCCCTTCCATAGAATTCACTTGTTTTGACCCTTGAACCTATTGAAGTTTAGCCTTGGCCAGTTGGTTCATGGTGGTTGTCAACTCCGCAATAGCTTGCCCATGTTCATGTAGCTCCTTGTGTAGGTGAATAACATTTGGGTCACCCTGAGGAACATTGGCTCTATTTTGCCACGCCGAAGAGGTGTCTGCCATCATATCCAAGATTTCACAAGCTTCAGAATAAGGCGTGTTCATGAAGTTACCCCCAGCGAGTTGATTTACCACACACTAATTTGCTGTGTTGATCCCCCTATAGAAGGTCTGTTGGATCATGGCCATGGTCATATCATTGTTCGGGCATTCTTTGACCATGGTGCGATATCTTTCCCAAATCTCGTGCAATGGCTCATTGGGCTCTTGTTTGAAAGCTACAATTTCATCCCTGAGTGTAGCCATGTGCCCCGGAGAGAAGAATTTGGCAATGAACTTCTCGGACAACTCATCCCAAGTGTGGATGGAATGATTGGGCAAGATCTTTAGCCAGTCCAAAGCCTTTCCCCGTAGAGAAAAGGGAAATAGCCTTAACCGAAGTGCATCCTCGGTGACATTTGTTTGCTTTCTCCCCCAACAAGTATCGACGAAACCGTTGAGATTCTTGTAGGCATTTTGGTGTGGAGCTCCGATGAAGAAACCTCGCTGCTCAAGCAGTGTAAGCATCACATTGGTTATTTGGAAGTTGCCCGCCCTAATCCGGGGCGGGACAATTGCACTTGCATAGCCCTCATTCGGCAACACCCGGTGTGCTTCTCTTGGTGGAGGTGGGGGAGGGTTTGGGACATTATCTTGAGGCGGTCGGCCTCGCCTATTTACTTGAGGCTCGGGATGAACCTCATCCACTTGATCATCATCTACCTCCTCCCCCAATGGTAAATTTCCGAGGGGCTCGTTATTAAGGGACATTTTTTACCTAAAAGCAATTCACAAACAAAATTAGTGACTCGAAAGGAAATAAAGACAAAACACACAAATACCTAGATATATAGATAAATTTGTTTAACTCCCCGGCAACGGCGCCAAAAATTAATCGGGTCCAAGCCTACACCACTATTGAGTAGCGAGGGTGGTCGATGCAGTTTTAACCCAACTAGGTCGGGATCGAATCCACAGGGAGTTAATGTTTGGAATCATATTTATATCTAAGCTAGATGCAGGTTTTGAATCAAATTACACTCCCACAAGTTTGAGTTTGATTTCTACTTCTAATTTTACTCTAAAGATATGAAACTAAGGACAATATTTTTGTTGTTGTTTCTTAAATGTTTAAAGAGACTAAGGTAGTGACTTCTACCTAGGAGGGTATCTAACGAGTAGCAAAATCTAGGGCAAGCTTGATTAGTTGGGATTGTAATATAGCTATCACACCCGAGTACTCACTTTATATCTCTCGGTAATTTGAGTGATTTTGCCCAATTTGGCTTTCTCAAGTCCAAATAGGTATTCATGCAAATCAAGTGATATAACCTCAAGTTGGGTATTACTATCTCTAGGTTTAACCCTTTAATTGGGGCTATCAATTTCTTGAGTTAACCCCAATTCCTTGTTAGCCTAGTTTTCCTAGACTTAGTCCCTCTTTCTCAAGTAGAGACTAAGTCGTAAAGGCATGAATCAATGTTTGCAACCATTAATTCTTGAGTTCTAGCAAGAACTAGGCTAAATATCACTAAACCATTCACATTCAAGACCTAAAATCAAATACACATTAAATACCTACACTAGGGTTGGGTCACAGCCCTAGCTATGGGTTTAGCTACACATGAAAATAACAGAAATTAAAGATAAAATGAACATAAAATCCATAATATTAATTTATGGAATGAAAATCTAATGTTAAGAAGTGAATCTAGTATAAAATGTCCCAAAACAGAAAAGTCAGCCGTCTTAGTGCTCATACAAAACATAACTTAACCTAAAAATGACAAAAAGTTCTATTTATACTAACCTGAAAATATTTGACAAAAATACCCCTACGGAGGTTGTGCGGCCACGTAATTCTGAGTGCGGCCGCACTCTTGCTTTCGCGGCCGCATAATTCCGATGCGGTCCGCGTTCTTCACTTTTGGATCTCGGTTGAGCTGAACTTTTGCGGACCACATAATTCTAAGTGTGGTCGCATAAAAGTGATGTGGTCCGGACTTGCTTGGGTTTGTCTTGAAATCAACTCTCTGATTCTTCATCTTGCGGACCACATAATTTTGACCACGGCCGCACAAGGGACTTCTGCGGCCGCACAATTCTGGTACGGTCCGCACTTCTCTCTTTTGCTCAAGTTATCAGCTCTCTGAATCTTAGTCATTGCAGCCCGCGGAATTTCAATTGCGGCCACTGCGCTCATAATTTAGCCTAAAATCACACTCTCTAAATCTCCCTCTTGCGGACCGCATAATTATGATCGTGACCACATCATGGCTTTCGCGGCCGCACAATATTTGCGTGGTCCGCACTTCAGACCTCATTGCCCAGTCTTGGTTTTTGTTCAACTTTTGACTCCTTTGTGAGTTGATTTTGATTGCTTTGCCTCATTTTGAACAATTCGTGCAAGCAAGTATATTTCATTAGTTTCCGGGAATACCTTCAAGCATTGTTGACCTAAAAAACAAGTAAAAGAGAGCAAATAGTAGGTTAAAATCCCCACTTATCAATAGTTACCTTTGGTGCCTGGTAACTGATGAAGACCATGCAAAAATGAACGAGGTGGATGAGCCATGCTTGATCAACGTGGCACAACAGGTGCTGAACTGGGTACGGTGTTACCAAAATTTTCCATTTTTCTGCTTTAGTTCTTGATGATTCTAATATTTCTTCTCATATTTGTATGCTTCGGTGCTTCACCATGAAACCTTCCTGAAGTATCGGGATGAGCTGAGCCAACTCGAGCTCGAAGTTAAAGAGCTTGCTGAGAAGAGAGACATGTAGAAACTTCTCAGCAAGCAACGTCAATGAGAGGCTAAGAGCCTTCGAGCCGAGTTGGACAATGCTGAGAAAGAACACGCCGACCTGGTGGAACAAGTAAAAATCTTTGAAGTTAGTGATGATGAGCTAGACACAGTGACTAATGGTCAGAACCCGCAGGTCCAACAGAAGATTGATCGAATCGACCAACTTCGGGCCGAGATGGATATAATCAAGGTCGAGGCCGAAGAGTAAAAGGGCAAGATGGATCACTTGGCCTCGGAAAAGGAGACTGCTCGGGCACAATTGAACTCGGCGGAGGCTCAAATTCAAGCGATGACGGAGAAAGCTGATGCCCGGTCCCAAAATATTGAGGAGCTCCAGTGTCAACTGAGCTCGGTTGTTGCCAATCGGGATACCTCTCTAAGGGTCTTAAAACAGCCAAGTCAGTGGCTGAAATAACCAGGGTCGATGCTGATGAAATGGTGGCCCAATACAAAGATGATGCTAAGGCAGCCCAGGACTGCCTGAAAGATATCGTTGAATATGTGAAATGGGAGTCCCGAACGGAGGCCCTCGAGGAGGTTCATGCCCGGGGTTTTGATTTATCAGCCGAATTCGAAAATGCTAAGGGGTTCGAGGCCGAGGCCAAGAAATTGGCATATCCCGAGGACGAAGGGGGATCCAAAGGTTTTGGCAGATCCAGGAATGGAGAGGACCCCGATGGTCCTGGTGATGTGGCGAGCTCCGGCGAGGACCAGGCCGCTTAGGTGTTTTGTAGATGTTTTTGTACTTTTGTACTTTTTTATTTTTTGGTTGAGGTCGTTTGGCCTTTGTAAAGATTTTTTAATATATATACAAGGCTTTTTCCCTTGGCAATTTTCAAGCTTGTTTTTTTTTTTTGCTTTTTTCTCTATGATTACAAAGATTTCGGATGCCTTACACGTAATAATTAGGTCTTATTCGGAGGTTCGAACATTGTTCGTTTTCGATATTATTTTGCTTAAGAATCGTGGGGGACTTGGTATGACTGGAAGCTTTCCCTGAAATGTTTACTTAGAATTTTTTTATAATTTTGTCGAGGGTAGCCTTCGAAGCGGTTTAGAAATTTTGAAGGCCTTGTGTTTTGGTTACGGATCTCGGACGTCTCCGAGCTATTCTAGGACGATCGTAGCCTTTTAAGTTGGAGTGTTGCCCAATGAACTTATTACCCCGAGTCATCTAGGGTTGCCCAAGATAACAGTCCCGAATGGAGATGGTCATAGCCTTTAAAGTTCGGGCATTTCCTAATAGGTTTTGTGCCCCCGGGATTCGATAGCTCAGGCCATCCGAGTTTGTCTTTGGATGGCAGTCCCCGAGTAAGAGTGATCTCTTAGACCCGGATAGAGGTGGCCGTTGGGCTCGATGTCTTAAGGGAACAAAATGTAGTAATCTTTTAGAGACAAAGTATTTATCTGCAAGGTAGAAACTTTCTTTCATTTATGTGCGCAATATACAAAGTTTCAAATGTTTTCAAGCTTTTTGTTATGGCTTGGGTGGTCTATATGGGCACGGTTCATTTGACCGTTTTGCCCTTACAATAAATCCTATCCACCGAGCCTCGACTATTCAAGCACAAAGTTTCTTTCCTTGCTAAAATCAATGTCCGAGGGTGACGCCCCTAGTATTTGAGGCCGGACATTAGAGAAGCCTTGGATTCTATTGACGTGATCTTTGACACCGGTTCACAACTGGTATTCAATTCTAAGTTAACACAATCCATTATTTCCTCGTTAAAAACCTTGCCGGAAAACCATTTTGGACAAAATCGATTCAAGGGAAAAAGAGTGCAATGCGTGCTTTTAGGCCTAAAAATTGTATCATTCATTGACCGTCACCTTCAAGTGTTAGTCCAACATGTAAAGGAAAGAAATGAATGGGGTCGTACCTTAGCATCATTTTAAGTGGTTATGTTCCGGTTGTTCGGTAGCCATTCACCGTTCACCGTTTCGAGTTTGTACAATCCTTTGCCGGTGATCTCGATAATCCGGTATGGGCCTTCCCAATTCGGTCCCAGCTTCCCTTCGTTCGGGTTCTGAGTGCCCAGCGTCACCTTTCTTAACACCAAGTCCCTGACACTGAAGTGTCGAAGGTTGGTTCTTCGATTGTAATACCTTTTGATATGTTGCTTTTGGGCCACCATTCGGACGAGGACTACCTCGCGCTTTTCATCTAGCAGTTCCAGGTTCATACTCATGACCTAGCCATTTGACTCTTTGGTTGCATATCGGACCAGGAGACTCAGTTCTCCTACTTCGAACGGTATAAGAGCTTCTTCACCATAGACCAATAAGAACGTAGTGGCCCCGGTACTGGATTTTGAGTTCGTATGATATGCCCATAGGACTTCGGGCAAGATTTCCTTCCATTTTCCTTTGGCATCGGCCAACCTCTTTTTGAGGTTCAGGATTATGGTTTTGTTTGTGGACTCTGCTTTCCGGTTCCCACTAAGGTGATAGGGTGTCGATAAGATTCTTTTGATCTTATGGTCCTCGAAAAACTTGCTCAATTTGTTACCGATGAACTGCTTCCCGTTGTCGCATACGATCTCGATCGGCATTCTAAACCGGCATATTATGTGGTCCCAGATGAAATCAATACTTTCCTTCTCCCTTACTTTCTCAAATGACTGAGCTTCCACCCACTTAGAAAAACAATCAGTCATAAATAAGATAAATTGAGCCTTACCGTGCGCCTAAGGTAGGGAACCAACAATGTCCATCCCCCATTTCATGAATGGACATGGTGACGGGACCGAATGCAGCGGCTCCCCAGGCTGGTGGATCATCGGAGCATGCCTCTGACACTTGTCGCATTTTCATACGAACTCCTTAGCGTCTTTTTCCATATCGATCCAATTATAACCGGCTCTGATTATCTTCCAAACCAATGACTCATTGCCCGAATGGTTCTTCCAGGTGCCCTCATCGATTTCCCTCATGACATACTCGGTATCTTCTGGTCCTAGACATATTACGAGTGGACCATCGAACTTTCTCCTGAATAAGGTATCGTCTTCAAACAAGCTGAATTGGGCCGCCTTTGTACGCATAGCCCTCGATTCTTTAGGATCCGAGGGCAGTTGTTTGGTCTTCAGATACTCTATATATTTTTTTCTCCAGTCCCAGGTTAGGCTTGTTGAGTTTATCTCAGTGTGACCTTCTTCGACTACCAATCTCATGAGTTGTACAACCGTCCCTGAGTTGAACTCATCGTTGTCGACCAACGATCCCAAGTTAGCAAGAGCATCGGCCTTACTGTTTTGATCCTGAGGTACATGTTGTAGAGTTCACTCCTTGAACCGAGGAGTTACCAGCAGTTTATCCAGGTATCTCTGCATTCGCTCCTCTATGACTTTGAACGTCCCATTAACTTGGTTCACCACAAGGAGGGAGTCGCACTTAGCCTCGATCGCTTTTAGCCAATTCGAGACCTGCAATCTAGCCAATCGTACTTAGCCTCGATCACCGCCCATTTGGCCAGTCGTCCCGAGAGCTCGGGTTTATGCATTATGTTCCTCAATGGGTAAGTAGTTACAACACGTATGGGGTGGCGTTGAAAGTATGGTTTTAGCTTCCTAGAGGCGCTTAGCAAAGTGAGCGCTAATTTTTCTAGGTGAGGATACCTAGTTTCGGCCTCGCCTAGAGTTCTACTAACATAATAAATAGGAAATTGCGTACCTTCTTCTTCCCGGACTGGGACTCCACTTACCCCCACCTCGGATACTGGTAAGTATATGTACAATTATTCGTCTGCCTTTGGAGTGTGAAGCAAAGGTGGGCTCGAGAGGTACCATTTGAGTTCCTCCAAGGCTTGCTGGTACTCCGGAGTCCATGATAAGTTATTCTTCTTCTTCAACAGTGAGAAGAACCGATGGCTCTTATCGGAGGATCTCGAGATAAATTGACCCAAAGCGGCTATGCATCTGGTTAACTTTTGTACGGCCTTGATGTTGTCTACTGCGGTAATGTCTTCTATGGCCTTGATTTTATCAGGATTGATTTCGATCCACCGGTTGGACACCATGAATTCGAGAAATTTTTCAGATCCGACTCTGAATGCACATTTTTAGGGGTTCAGCTTCATATTGTATTTTTTCAATATGTTGAAGGTTTCCTTCAAATGCTTCAAATGGTCCTCTGCTCACATGGACTTAACCAACAATATTGTCAATATAAACCTCCATTGATTTTCCTATCTGTTCTTCGAACATCCGATATACTAGGCGTTGGTAGGTGGCATCAATTTTTTAGTCTGAATGGCATTACGTTATAGTAGTAGGTATCGTACTTAGTGATGAAGATCATTTTTCCTGATTGCCCGGGTCAATCCGAATTTGGCTATATCCATAATAGGCGTCGAGCAAATTGAGGATCTCGTGGCCGGCTGTCGTATCGATCATGCGATCGATATTGGGCAAAGGGAAAGAGTCCTTGGGACATGCCTTATTCAAATCTTTATAGTCTACACACATTCTTAATTTATTCCCTTTTTAGGGACTACCACTACGTTGCTAACCAGTCCGGATACTTAACCTCCCGAATGGACCCTATTTTAAAGAGTTTAGATACCTCGTCTTTTATGAATGCATGCTTGAATTCGGACTGAGGTCTCCTTTTCTATTTGACTAGATGGAACTTCGGGTCCAAGCTCAGCTTGCGAGTGGTTATTCCTGGGGATCCATGTCATATCAAGGTAGGACCAAGCGAAATAATCCATGTTAGCTATAAGGAATTTAACGAGATTTCTCCTGATCTTGGGACTTAACCCCGTGCCTAAGTATACCTTTGGATCGGGAAAATGCTCGATCAATATGATCTGCTCCAGTTCTTCGACCGTTGATTTGGTGGTGTCAGAGTCGTCGGGGGCTATAAAAGACCTGGGAACCTCGTAGTTGGCATCTTCATTGATCCCCTGCTTCTCCGGTTGGGTCGGGGCCGGAGTAGGTAATTGTTATTTGGCTTCTTCCTTGGCGACCAAACCCGGACCTTTTGTCATTATAAGTGCGGATATCGAGACCACCGCGTCGACTGTGAACATCTCCTTTGCGGCCAGTTATTCTCCGTAAATTGTTTTTATCCCTCCTGGCATTGGGAATTTCAACAATTAATGCAGAGTCGAGGGTACTGGCCTCATTTTGTGGATCCATGGCCTCCCGAACAGAGCATTGTACCTTATCATGTCCTAACCTTATCCTGTCGCGTGAGGTGGTCTAAAATGATCTCTTGTTGCTTTTGCAAGACCCTTACCGCGTCAACGACATGTTCCTCCTCAGCATTATCGGGAGTTGTCTCCCGAACATGTCGAGGATATTGCCTGTCATGCACCGGTGTGGCGCCATTCCCCTCATTGTGGGTGTCACTGATTGAGTCCTCAAAATGAGGCCGATCCCTTTTAATCTCGGGATTGTGCATATTGCTAACAGTGTTATGTGCCATTTATTATGATTTTTTCTAGGAAAAAATCATCAAAACACGTTAGTAAAAAAGCAAGGATTAATTTAATCACACGGGTGTCTAGGCCCCACGGTGGGCACCAGACTGTTTACATGTAAAACGGTACATTTGAATTTATACGTGGTTTCTAGATAAGTGAATTAATTTGATCCTGAAATAATAAAATAATCGAAGAATTATGCAATACTTAGCCTTGATATTGAGACAAAATAACAGAAACAACAGTTCCGGGAACAGGGTTTCCAGGCACAACAACAATGAAATCGAAAGCAAGAAGATAAGATTGTATTAAGTTTTGAATAGAATGTAGCATAAGTTTTTCAAAAAATTCGTATCCCTAACAATGATAACTGAATTCACTATTTATAGCTATATCTAGGGAAGGAGGTCCTAGGATCATATCTCTCTTTAATGTCAATAATGAGGGTCATTGATGAAGAAGTAACGTTGAACATAAATGTTTTGTAACGGACAGTCGTTCTTAATGACACTGAATATTCTCTATTAAATGCTACAGGGCGAAGAGTATTTATCACATCTTTATGGGCGTTATTCTTTCCGATGACAAATGGAATAGTTGCTTTCAGTCTTGGCCATCCCCTCGTCTTGGGTTCCACGTGTCCCTCTTTTAGGTGGTCATGTATCATAGCATATTTTACTCTATACACTCTTATCGTTGTTGTTTACCCATAAAACGGTACAGTAGAATTTATATGTGGTTTCTAGACAAGTGAACTAATTTGATCCTGAAATAATATAATAATTGAAGAAATACATAATACTTACCCTTAGAATGTAGATGAAATAGCAAAGATGATGATTCCGTGAACACGGTTCCCTAGCACAGCAATGATGAGATCTAAGAGCAAGAAAGTGAAATTGTACAAAGCTTTGTATAGAATATAGTATATGTTCTTTCCAAACAATTCATGTCCTCACAATGGTAACTGAGCTCAATATTTATAGCTATGCCTAAGGAAAAAGTGCATAGAATTATGCCCTCCTTTAATGTTAATTACGAGGGTCATTGATGAAGATGTAACATTGAGTATAAATGCCAATTCTCTGTAGCGGACCGGCGCTCTTAATGTTGTAGAATATTTCTTAGTAAATACTACCGGGTGCAGAGCATTTAATACACTTTTATGAACATTATCCATTCTGGTAACAAGCGCAGTAGTTGCGTTCGGTCCTCAACCATGCCATCTTGGATTCCACGTGTCCTCCTTTTAGTTAGCCACGTATCATATCATATTTTACCGTATACAGATAGTCCCCCTGCTTTCCGGTGACATAACTTTGTATTACCGGGAAGTTGGTAGAAACACCTTTTTGGCGGGGATTACTATAACTGCCTCTGAAGGTCTCTAACAAATGATTAGACGCACGTCTAATCAACTTTTTTATTTAATGCCCCAAACACGCGTCATCCCATGATTCAGCACAGCTTTTGCCGATTATCAAGGCAATCATGGCCATGAATTTAGCCGCCAGAATTTTACTTAAATGCAACTTTCTTTTCCTTTACGTTTCACAATTGCTTGAGTTTCTAATTTGCATCTTTGTTTTCCATCTTTTTCCTAATGTTCTTCAAAAAAAAACTCTTTACCTTCTTCTTTTCCAATGGCTTCTTATTGTCGCGCCCCTTTTTCTCGCGAAATCGGGCTTCGACGTTGACAACTCTTTTAAAAGGAAGGGTTATTAAAAGAGAGAGTCGCCACCTAACGGATTAAGGTGCGTTAGGGTACCTATTTGCAAATTACTCAGGTTTACTAGTTTGCGTCACCAAAGATCGGGTAGGGGCTCAAATTACCTCAAAGTGAAGGTGTTAGGCACTCCTCGAGGTCTACAACGGTGGGTCCCAGCCGAACTCAAATCATGTGAATTAATCTAAGAGAAAAGAAACAATTTGGACAAAGAAAGAACTATTTTAACAGGAATGGGGGAGTCTTAAGTTTTTTAGCCTAAAGGATCACCCCGTGCAACATAAATAATACTTCGTAACTCTCTCAAGATGGGTGTTACTCATATTATTTAGCGAGCACAGACTATCATCTTCTGCTACCCGATTACTATCTTTAAGTTGTTTACCCAAAGCGCTCTATTTGATTCTAAGTCGTACCATATGCGTGCACTACCCGTCCCATGACTATGGTCCAGGAGGCATTTGGACCTCTATTTCAGGGTAGTTCTAGACCTTAACTTAGGTTGCTCAAAAGGAGAAAACCAGACGACATACAAAAACAGTTAGGACTTTCAAATAGAAACAAGTATGGGCTCAAGTTACCCTCTACATTTAGACATCAAATGCACGCCAAACTGATTAGCATTAACAAGTTTTATTAATTGTAAAATCCTATAGGCAGGATATCTATGTGATATCGACGAACGAGCAGACAGTCGTATACAAAGTCAACTTCTTAATGCGATTATTAAGACCTACGAAGTTTGCCTACTGATTTTAGCATGATACAATTAATCCTACCAGCATGGTATCTAGGTGTTTGTGCGATAGTAAATAGTAGTCAGTCACACAAACAGACCTAAAATTATTCGTTTTAATCCTACAGGCATGTTTTCTAGTGAGAATAACAGCACAGTAAACAGCCATAAATAACAATTAAACAGATTCAGGCGTGCATTCTATAACTTGATCCAGTTTGAATCCTATAGGCATGATTTCTATAATCTGAACAGTTTTGAATCCTATAGACATGACTTCTATAATCTGAACGAATACAGTATGCAAGCAGGAATTCACACACATATTGGACCATACCATTTCTATAGGCATGGTTTGTAACGGAACAAAATTGAGCCAAACATTGAGCCTATGGACATGGTTGTTAACACATAAAGACTGAACACAATAAGACACTTAGAAGCATGATTTCTAACATATAACATCCAACATCACAACATTAACCCTATAGGCACGATTTCTACCCCCACTTTATAGCAAGTATAAAATAAGAACCCTTTCTCATTTTTACTAATATCCCAGAATTGTTATTACAAATAATAATTACAGACCAGAATTAATGAATGAATTACAAGGTAAGTAAAACTATAGGGAGCCTACAGCAGGCCCAAATACACCTGGACAAGCCAGGCCTTCAACTCACAGTAGTTCCAAAAGCACATGTTCATAGATACATAATAACCAGTGGTGAATGATTCACCCATATTTCAAGGATAAGCATACAGAACCCAAATCTCTAGTGTGTCAGATTTTCCAAGGGCTTCAGGAACCCAGGGTAGTGCTCACACTAGGGTGGTCAACAAGAATAGTTCAGAGGAGGGATTAGGGGATACACTTAAGGACAAAATCACATATAGAGCATGTACAAACAAATAGCAAACATATTTGAACCTAAGCATACTTAATCAAGTTTTTAAGAATTAACAAAGTCTCATGCTAATAAGGCCAGTTTATAAACATGTTCATAGTGATAATAGAGACTTCAAATCAGGCTAAGTCATAGAAAGAAAACACATTGATTGGCAGTAGGTCAGGAACTGATTAAGATGGTTTAATAGAGGTATCATAATATAGTGAGAACAAAAGTAAACAGGCCGTAACAAGTTCAACAAACAAACATTATAAATCCGTTAAGGCACATATCTATATATGGCTAAAGAGGTATGAAAGCGTGTTTAACTCTAAAAGATAGTCCTCAATAACACAGAATTAGGTAGATTTCATTAATCAATTCAAACTAAGTTCGACATGTCTTAACTACAAGAAATAGCATTTAGGGTAACATGGCCCAATGGCAGTAACACATTGAGCAAGTAATCATAATGAAATGACAGAGGATTCAATAACTCACCGGTTAAGATGAAACATGGAAGAAAAGAACCCAACAGTATAGCAAATATCACCAAACAGAAGCAGAACTTGGAGATTTCTGGCCTTGGCTTTCAGTCGGCCAGGAATCAAAGCACAGAGTAAAATTACTCAAGCGAATAGGAGTATACAACTTTTGTTTATAGTAGTGAAAGGATCTTTCGAACTTAGAACCTTCTCTTTTTCTTTTCAAAGGGGAGTAGGGAGGGGTTTAAATAGTGCTGAGACTGGAGCATAGAAATAGCTAATTAAAATATTAAAAGGCAAGTGCTTAAATCAGTGGGATTGAAACCCCAAATTTTAGGTGAAGATACACAAAATCAGTAGGAAATAAGGTAAAGAATCACATAGGCATATAATAAACACACAAAAGATTATTATAAAAAATGAATACTGAATCGAACCAGATTTGGTTCAAGTAAAAGGGTCTGAAACCCTAAGTTAGGTAAACCACAAAATTGGCAAAAAATAAAGGCGAGAATCACATATTAACATAAAAATAAACATAGGTAAGAAATTATTCAAAAGGAAACCTAGAATCGAACCAAATTTGGTTCAAGTAAAAGGGTATGAAAACCTAAATTAGGTAAGTGAAGGGAATCGACAAAGATAAGCAGATTCACAAGT
Organism: Nicotiana otophora; assembly: GCA_000715115.1. Classification (NCBI taxonomy): domain Eukaryota; kingdom Viridiplantae; phylum Streptophyta; class Magnoliopsida; order Solanales; family Solanaceae; genus Nicotiana; species Nicotiana otophora. The sequence goes on from AWOL01S0087342.1 coordinate 59,477, forward strand.
AATAGAATGAATATAGACGGAAAAATGCTAGAAATCAGAGTTTGAACCAGTTTAGGTTCGAATCAAAGAAAAATATGGAACCTTAACCTTTAGGGTTTAGTGCGAATCGACGAGATATGAGAGAACCGTTACAAAATAACATGCTTGGACTCAAGGTTGTCCAGATTCAAGAGACAAACATAGATTTGGATAAAATCAAAGCGGAGTACTTGCCATGTTTAGGCAAGTACCTAAGTCACTCCGTAACATAGCACCAAATAAAGGAAAAACATCGAAATGGCAAGGGAATAGGGAAAGAATCCCATTAGGAAGGGGATTTGGTGGGATTTGGGTGAGGTGGCTGAATTAGGGTTCATCAGAATAGGGGAAATAAGGGCGATGGGTTTAGGAAAATAAGGGTTAGGGTAGAGAGGAGGGAGATATAAGGAAAGGGGGTAGTTATTTGTGGGCCATTGATCATCTTTGATCAATGGCCGAGATTTAAACGGACTGGGTTCGGGTTTTAATGAATGGGTAAGGGTAATTGGGTTAGGAGTATTGGGCTTGGGCTGGTTTTGGTAGTTTTGGGTAGTATTAGGTCCGAAATTAATTAAAACATGGGGCCAGATGTTAAATACCCAAATTTAACCAATGAAATAATTTGTAAAAATAATAATAATAATATCATTTTTACATAAAAATGATTGAAAACAAATATTCAACATTATAAAAATATAAAAAGGTTATTTTTGCATAAATAAAGTAATTATAAGTACATATAGGCTATTATTGCAAAAATATACAATTTTAGCCTTTAAAATGCAAATGTAATTATAACAATTGTATTAAAAATATTTAAAATCTAATATGGGTGTAAATGATGAGTTTAGATGATAAAAGCATCATAAAAATTATTTGTAAGGTAATTTAATGGGTATTTATATAATAAAAATGCGAAAATAAATTGATTTAAAGCCTTTAAAAATTATGAAAAAATATGAAAATACTTGTATATGCTTGTGAATCAAATGATGATGCATATGCACTATTTTGAAAGTATATATATATATATATATATATATATATA
>AWOL01S0087347.1:2708-13677 GCA_000715115.1 Nicotiana otophora
AAAATGTGTCATATGTCAAATCAAATAAACTCCATCCCCCCCCCCCCAAATAAAAGTAAGCATTGTCCACAATGCTTACAAATATAAGAGTGAAAAGAGAGAGGGCAAAGAAAACTCCCAATGGATCCTTACACATCTTAGTATCCCCAGCAACTTCATCTCCCTTTAGGTCAACCAACTTATCATCATCATCATATCTAGGAGTGGTGGGAGTGGAAAACACCGCATGCACTGCCTCAACAGTGTCGGCAGCAAAGCATGGCTCATCAGACTGGCAAGCTAGTGCAACTTGTGCAGATGATGCATATGGATCTGGGACGGACTGGTATGGGCCAAGTAACATATCAAAGGGTAGATCCCCAGCCGTCATAAGTCTAGTCACCTCCTTCTTGGGATTGTCAACATATCTCTTGATTGCCCGAGTCTTCCTCATCTTCTTCACTTCTTTGGCCAACTCCTCAATAACTGACTTGTGATGTACCATAGTGTCTATGATCATCTTCTGGTTGTCCAGAATCTTCTTCAACTTTTCATCAAAATCAAAGGAGATCTGTGGTACATGTATAGATGACTATGCTGCAAAAATACTATATATGTCAGACGGCTTTGAACTAGTCACCTGCATCCAGTTGTTGAGACTCGCCAATATATTGAAGACTCGTAGAGTGGATAATGGAGTTGTAAGCATGGGCACCAGCCTCAGAGCTGTAGCAGGGGCTGCCCTAGGTCATGTGGTAAGACCTGAGGGTGGTGGCATAGGCATAGTAGTAGCACTAGAAGAGGGCCCAACAGAGGTAGATGGAATGTCAGTTATCTCGGTGACTACCACTCTCGGCTCGGCAAACTGGCCTGTGGTGCTAGAAGGATGAGCTCTCTTCTTTGGGTTTGTCGCATCCATCAACAAATACCATTGAAATGACTTCTTCGGCTTCACCTTGGTGTCATATGATCTTGGATCTAACTTTACATCAGTGAAGTACTCTGTGATAGAGTTAGGATAAGGGTAGGCCGTGTTGGTATGTTGTTCTACCAATGAAATATTGGCCGACATCACGGCACTCACATTAATTGGGTACCTGGCATTGATAGATGCCACAAGAACAACACTACGAAGAGGAAGATGAGTCTCATTCTAGCACGAATCAATTCTGCTAAAAACAAAGGTGTGAAATCCCTTCACCTCAAAGCTAAATGTGTTCCGCTAAATGGGAACCCCAACAGTGATCCATGATGGTTGTGGCCCTGGTGGTGCTAAGATCTCTGTTAACCAAGGTCGGACTTCTTCAATAGGTACTCCCTTAGCTCCAAGTCCTTAAACCTCAAGTAGGCATTTAGCGTGTGCTGATCAAACCTCATCTTGAGGTTGCGTACTTTAGTCACCTTCGTCCCCTTCTTGATGGGAGAAACATTTGTGTAGAACTCTCGGACGAGGTACTCCTTGGCACCTTCAACTCTCTCAGTAAACCACATCGATCCCTTTTTTGCTCTGAACTTCCTCAACATTGTCGGGTTGTATTTATCAAAATCCTTCAAGGGAAACTGTTGCTCAAGTGTCAAGGTTCATACTGACCACCACATACGGAAGTCAATGAAGTCTTCCAAGATAACGAACCTAACCTCCCATATCTCCTTTTTCTTCAATCTCTCCACACCCGTGGATGTATCATCTCCCCTTCTAACATCATCTGGGATATCCTATATAGTCTACGCATTTGTGTCTGGGGCAGCTACTGGATCAAAGGTCTGGCAAGCACTTTCTGACCCCTCAGAAGTGCTGTGAGATGAGGAGGCCTCATCTATGAGCTGAAATCTCCTATACGGCCTAGAGTGTGTTGGTGTTTGATCCTGCTGAATATAGGCTGAGTGTCCCTCCGAAGCTAACCTAGATGGGACATAGGAACAAGACTCGGAGATGTCTGCACCTCTCCGTCTACCTGTTGTGGCCTTCTTCCTAATGGTTTTCGGCTAGACGTTTTCGGCTAGACAAGGGGAAAGGTACCTCTACCTCGACCCCTAGAAGATTCACCTTTTCCTTTTGTAGTTTCACCACCATGGTGCGATCAAACCATTGATGTATCAAAGAAAAGAAAATTGTTAGTTGCAACTCATCATTCAACATATGCAAGACTTATGTAGGCAAGGGAGAATATTGTGGACACAGTGAAATTACGAAAAAAATAACAGGCTGCTGGAACTGAGATTTACAGTCCACAAATTTTTTATGTGCGGCCGCATACAGGAAGTGCGGACTGCACAATTACTAGTGCGGCCACACAATTATCAAAAAACATCAAAGGACAAGAAGCCCCTCTCTGATGATAGTGTGGAGGCAGTTTTGCGGCCGCATAATACATCTAGGGTCCGCATATTTTTGAGTGAGCCCCCTTTAAGATTTCTGCGGTCCGCACAATTAAAGTGCAGCCGCAGATGCACTTGCTTTACCAGGTTGCCCAAAACACCTAAACTATCGAAGAAACAAATTCAAGTGCGGCCGTAGATTTTACAAACTATACACACGCATTCTTTTTCTACTTAGATTTTGCAATTACTTGTACAAATAGACATGGCAACATGGTATAAACATGAAATCTCATTAACCCAACCCATTATAGCCTGTATTATCAACTACTTAATTCAGATCCACCCTACATGGGACATGGATGAACTCTAATAACAGATGGCATTTCGAAATTTATCTAAAAATGGGTAATTAGCAAGACAATTATTGGGTATAGGAGATTTGTTTTTTGCATGCATGTGTTACCAAAGGGTGTAGGAAGATTGCGAGATAAAAATGGTAAAGAATGGATTGTGGGATGAAGGAACCCTCCATAAAAGGACTTTAAACCTTAATGCACGCCTAGTGTTTGATAAAATGCTCAAATGAGCTAGAACCTAGTATTGGTATTGAGAGTTATAGTGGTTTATATCTCTAATAAGATGGCCTAGACGATCGGGTCGTGATCGAACTACGTGCTAAAAGTACGGTGGTATTGGTATTGTGAATAATGGTATTGTGAACGATGATACATCGGTACGAAGGATCTCCAACTTAAACATATGGAAATTTACGTGAAAATTTATGTGGTTCTAACTTGATGTTTTGGTATTGTTTGAGGCTTCTATTGATTTTATGATTGTTCCTCCTCATAATATTATTCATTCTATTGCGAGGGTGTTTAGTTATACATATTAGTGATATTCGACGGTACTAACGTCCCTTTTGCTGGGGGAGCTGCATCTTTAATGGATGCGGGTAGTTCCACAACAGGAGACATTGATTAGTGATAGCGGTACACTATCGCGCCCCATCCTCGGGAGGCGCGACCGGTGCTCAACCGAGTGAACCCGGTCAAGCAAGCCTGTTAGATACTTTCTACCCAACTCACTTAAGATCAGGAAAAGACATGATTTCATAAATTATACAGTAGGGAGATCATACATACAATACTAAATCGTTTCATTAGCCATTGTGCCTTTATGTCTCAAAATACATAATTCTTGTAGTTCGAGTGGAACAAATGATCAAACACAACATGACTGGTTTAACATTCCCAATACCCATATACAACCCACATAGTGTCTACGGAGCCTTTAAGGATACAAACGAGAGTAAAGATGGTGCCAACAACAAGGCCCCGGCTATAGCTCAAAAACTGACCATAATATAAACAAAAGGTACAATACATGACCCCGGAATGAAATGGGGCTCATCGAGTCCGCTGAGAAGACGAATGAAGCACTATCTGTGATCAACATTGTCTGCTATAGAACCATCTGCATCTATTTAAAGATACAGCGCCCCCGGCAAAAGAGACGTTAGTACTGTCGAATAGGTCTAGTATGTATAGCTAAACACCATCTCAATATAATGAATAATAATACAAGGGGAACAATCAAGAATTCAATAAGAGCTTCAAATAATACTAAAACATCAAGTTATGGATGACATAGGTTTGTGCCGATATTCCATAATTCACAATGCCACCGTATTCTTAAACGGAGTCCGATCACGACCCGATCGGCTAAGTTGTCTCATATGAGACATCAACCATAACCATAATTTCATCATAATTTCCCGCACAGTTACCACCATGTGTGCGGCAGGGCATCCGATCACGGCCCGATCGGCTAGGCCGTCTCACCCGAGACATTACCTTTTCAATCAATCATCTCACTTCAAACTTCTTTCAAATCTTTTCAATTCATTGGCACTAGTGACCACAATTATAAAGTCATTCTTGGCACTTGGCCGTATTTCATAATTCCAGTTCTCCTTTCCACATTCAAACATATTTATCATTATTAACAACGATAAGGTTTCCCATTCAAGACATAAAATTCACATATGAGCAATTTGGGAATCTTTGGCACATAGAGGCTTTCCATATAATTTGGCATAACAACCTTTATTTGATCTTGACATTAAGTCTTACAAGTTCTCACATATATTCCACATTTTGGACGCATCATCAAATGGTAAGATAACATTATGAAGCATTTAGAAATAATATTGAATATATATCCTTCAACACAAACACATTAGGAACATCCAACTCTTTAATGATCAATTTGGGCCTTACACCAATTTCATGAACACCGTGGGACTCTATTCTAAGAAGAAGAGGGTTTAGCCAACATACCTCAATTGAGCTTCTTAAAACTCTAAGATGTTCCGGAATATTAGCAACTTCAATCAATTTTAGCAATATAGCAAAATTGAACAAAACATTAGGAAAATGATCATGATTCTAGCTCACTTGAGCATTTTATCAAACACTATGTGTGTATCAATGTTTTAAGTACCCCTTTTTGAAGGATTTTATCTTTACCCAACCCATTCTCTACCATTTTTATCGCACAACCTTTCCACATACTTCAAGAATACATGCATTCTAGGTAAGCACTCCCACCCCCATGAACTACCTTACTAATTGCCCATTCTAGTTACATTTAGAAATTAAGAGCTTGGTGATAGAATCTTATCTCTTTGGATAAAGACCTAGGGTGCTTCTCTTGATAATCTTCAAAGGCTTAAGAAAGAATTGAAGAGAAATTTTTGATGAAGATCACTTTCTCCCTCTAGGACTCTCTCTCTCTCTCACTCTAAAGATATTAGATTTTTGCTCATAAATGGTCTCTTGGATGTGTTTTAATGGAATTGGGTCGGGTTTAAAAACCCCAAAAATGAAGGTCCGTAACAGGTTCTGCGGTATCATCGCGAAATTCGGGTGCCAAACCTAGAGAGGAACTCACCAGGTCTGCGGTCACTATGCGGCCCGAAGACCTGTTCTGCGGTCATATAATGCACTGCAGAATGGTTCTGCGGTCGCATAATGCACCGTAGAACCTCCCTCCAAAAACATCTAAGGATGACAATGCAACCAAAGTGCAGCTCATGAAATGGTTATGCGGTCGCTTAATGGCCGCGAAATTAACATAAACAATGCCCCAAAACACTGCCCCACTCTACGACCAGTCTGCGGTCCGCAGAGTGGTTCTGCGGCCATAGAAATGCCTACTTCTAGCCAACATTTTCCTTCAACTCCCCAGTGTACTGTTCAATCCAAAAATTCCAAATCACAGCTCGCAAGCTCTCCACAAAGAATTTCTACTATTATTAACCTCTACGCCAACTTTGGCATCATGGAATTCGGGTTTTTAGGAAAACATTTATGGGGCCTTACATCCTCCCTCACTTAAGATCATTTGTCCTCGAATGAAGATCAAGGTCCACTATTAGCACCTTATGTAACTTAACTAACTCCCCAACTTTCCAAACAATTCGCCAGAGTTTCCTTTGTAACTAGGCCTATCCACCTGTCAGAGAGCCCTAGAATCACATCCTAAAAACATGTACACAATCCAACGATGTAACATTACTTATAACAATACAAACAGTGGCCTCATGTAAACAACGTATAATCAAAAGGAACACATTTACATTAACTGTACAACTGATACAAAATTCATAGGCGACAATTTCATTAAGAAAAAAGATTACATAGCTATTCAAACAGGTAAGGATACTTCTTCTTCATCTCTTCCTCGGCCTCCCAAGTGGCGTCTTGAACCTGCTGGTTTCACCATAACACTTTCACAAAGGCAATTTCTTCATTTCTCAACTTTCGGACTTGTCTATCAAGAATGGCAACTGGAATTTCTTCATATGACAATTCTTCATTAACCTCAATGGTCTCAGTTGGCATGATTGCGGATGGATCTCCAACTACCTTCTTCAACATGGACACATGGAATACCTGGTGCACTAATGACATCTCGGGTGGTAGCTCAAGCTTGTACGCCACCTCACCGATCCTCTGGATGATTTTGTACAACCCGACATACCTCGGACTCAATTTCTCTTTCTTTCCAAACCGCATTATTTCCTTCATGGGGGAAAACTTCAGAAATACCCAATCATCATCTTTGAACTCTAAGTCTCTGTGACGAACATCCGAATAGGATTTTTGATGAATCTGGTTTGTTCTCAACCGCTCTTTTATAATCTTAACCTTCTCCATAGCCCGATGCATGAGGTCTGGCCCTATCAACTCAGCTCCCCCAATCTCGAACCACCCAATGGGAGATCTACATCTCCTATCATATAATGCCTTAAATGGTCCCATTTGAATATTAGCATGAAGTTGTTGTTATAAGAAAATTTTGTGAATGGCAAATGATCATCCCAGCTTCCCTTGAAGTCAAGAACACAAGCATGCAAAATGTCCTCAAGTGTTTGAATAGTCCGCTCTACCTGCCCGTCAGTCTGTGGATGGAAGGCTATACTAAGATTTACCTGAGTACCAAAACCTTGCTGAAATTTCTTCCAAAACTTGGCCGTGAACTGAACCCCTCGATCGGAAATTATAGAAACTAGAGTGCCATACAGCCTGACTGTTTCCTTGATATAAAACTGAGCATACTATTCCGCTGTGTCAGTAGATTTAACTGGCAAGAAATGAGCTGATTTCGTGAGCCAATCCATAATCACCCAAATTGAGTCAAACTAGTGCGGAGTGCACGGTAATCCTACCACAAAATCCATATTAATCATTTCCCACTCCCACATTAGAATTTCTTATGTTTTGTGCCAACCCACCAGGACGTTGGTGTTCGGCCTTGACCTGTTAAAAGTTTGGACACCTTGCCACAAAGTCCTCCACATTCCTTTTCATTTCATTCCACCAATATACTTCCTTGAGATCATGATACATCTTTGTAGAACCTGGGTGCACAAAATACCTAGAAGCGTGAGCCTCGGTCAAGATTCTTTCTCGGAGATCACCTAAATTTGGAACACATAGCCGCCCATGGTACCTTAGTGTACCATCAACCATGCCAAGAGTAAAATCCATAGTTTTATGTTTTTGAATCACCTCCTTCAATTGCACCAAAAATGGGTCGTTATATTGCTTCTCTTTGAATTCCACAACAAGCGATGATTCAGCGCTATTTTGCACAATTACCCCTCCTTCATTAGAGTCTGCAAGATGAACTCCCAAACTAGCCAATCGATGGACTTCCATGGCCAATGGCCTTTGATATACCTCCAGTTGTGCTAAACTACCCATAGATTTCTGGCTAAGAGCATCCGCCACAACATTGGCTTTTCCCGAGTGATATAGAATATCGATGTCATAATCCTTGAGTAACTCAAGCCATCTTCTCTGCCTCAGATTCTGCTCCTTTTGCTTGAAAATATATTGGAGACTCTTGTGGTCCTTGAATATATCCACATGGACCCCATACAAATAATGACGCCAAAATTTCAATGCAAAAACCACTGCCGCAAGTTCTAAGTCATGAGTTGGATAGTTCTTTTCATGATTCTTGAGTTGCCTAGAAGCATATGCTATAACCTTGCCGTGTTGCATTAACACACATCCAAGCCCAATTCTCGAAGCATCACAACATACCACGAATTCATATGTACCCTCTGGCAGGGTCAACACCGGCGCCGTAGTCAAACTTGAATTCAACTCCTAGAAGTTCCTTTCCCAAGCATCGGAATATTGTAACTTAATCGCTTTCTGAGTCAATTTAGTCAACAGAGAGGCAAGAGTAGAGAATCCCTCCACAAACTTCCTGTAATACCCTGCTATGCCCAAGAAACTGCAAATCTTGGTTGGTGTTGTAGGTCTAGGCCACTTCTTCACCGCTGCAATCTTTTGAGGATCAACCTTATTTCCTTCTCTGGAGGCAACATGACCCAAGAATGTGATAGACTCGATCCAAAATTCACATTTCAAAAAATTTTCTTACAGTTGGTGCTGATGAAGAGTTTGCAAAACTGCCCTAAGATGATCGGCATGGTCCTCTCAACCTCGTGAATACATAAGAATATCGTCAATGAATACTATCACAAAAGAATCCAGAAAGGTCTTGCAAACCCGATTCACAAGGTCCATGAAAGCCGTCGGGGCATTTGTTAGCCCAAAAGACATTACCAGAAACTCATAGTGCCTATACCGAGCCTGGAAAGCTATTTTCGGAATATCTTGCTCCGTGATTATAAATTGGTGTTACCCGGACCGTAAATCAATTTTGGAGAAGTACCTTGCACCCTGTAACTGATCAAACAAATCATCTATTCTTGGTAATGGGTACTTGTTTTTGATTGTGACCTTGTTGAGCTGCCTGAAGTCAATACACATACACAGTGACCCATCGTTCTTCCTCACAAAGAGAACCGGTGCGCCCTTTGGCGATACACTCGATTGGATGACACCCTTCTTAACAAATCCTTCAATTGTTCCTTTAGATACTTCAATTTTGCTGGTTCCATCTTGTAGGGTGGAATAGATATAGGCTACGTGCTTGGCATCACATCAATCCCAAAATCAATCTCCATGTCTGGCGGAATCCCAGGGAGTTCATCAGGAAAGACCTCTAGAAATTCATTCACAACTGGAATAGACTCGAGTGTAGGTGCCTCAGCATCGGTGTCCGTAACCCGAACCAAGTGATAGATACAACCCTTGTTAATCATCTTCATTGCTTTAAGGTAAGAAATAAATCTACCCTTCGGCACCACATTATCCCCCTTCCACTCAACAACTAGCGCATTAGGAAATTCAAACCTCACAGTTCTAGTTTGGTAGTCGAGCTTAGCAAAACATGAATAAAGCCAATACATCCCCATAATTACATGAAAATCGATCATCCCCAATAAACGCGTGCGGCCATAATAGACTCGCCAACCGGAGTAGATATAGGGAACGACTCAGGAAGCTGTTTCGATTCTATCCCAAATTCCATAGCAACATAAGGGGTAACATAGGACAAGGTGGAACCAAGATCAATAAGAGCATATACATCATGAGTTTGGACAATCAATATACCTGTGACAACATCTAGAGAAGACTCTGCACTCTGGCGACACTTAATAGCATAGAAACAGCTGGGTTCTCCTGAATTCTTCGCACCACCCCTAGCTGCACCATGCCCTGCTGGTGCCGGAGTGCCTCGAGCTGTTGGGGGGGTGCTGAAGATGTAGCAGCTGCAGAGCTAGATGGTTGTGTTGTGCCCCTGCCCGCACCCTGGAAGGATGAACGACACTCCCTTTGAATATGACCACTGAATCCGCACCCGTAACATATAGGTAGGTCTATGTAGTAGATCCCCAAGTGAATCATCCCACACTTAAGGCATTGGGGTCTCCGCTGCTGCTGGAATCTCCCTCCTGATCGGCCCTACTGGTGGGGTCCCCTGCTGCCCTGATTGGACCAAAAACGACTCCCATGCTGGTGACTAGGCCCTGCTAGCAGTGCACTAGCTAAAGACTGAGCAGCAGACTGGGACGGCCCTAAAGATCCTCCCCTAAAATCTGACGTCCCCCCACCAAATGACTCCCCAAAGTTGCCCGCGAACCGGGCCTTGCTGGTACCCTCTTGCTCCATTTTGTTCTTCCACTTACAATTCTCGGTAGCTTGAGAAAGTGCTACCATCTTCCCATAGTTCATATCTGAATTCAAGGCAGCTGTAGCAGCCTCATTGATAACCAAGGGGCTAAGGCCTCCATGTGATACTCCCTCACACTCTTACTCCCTTGCTTAAGATTCTCAAACTCTGCGGCACGGGCTGCCCTAGTCTCGGTAGGTAAGAAATGGTCTATAAAGGCATCGGTAAACTCACTCCACCTCGCTGGAGGGCTCCTCTCCTCCCGAGAGTCCTCCCACATCTCAAACCAAGAATATGCCACCCCTTTTAGGAGGTAGGCGGCCAACTACACTCCCTCCGTCTCAGTAGCGCACATAACCCAAAGAGTCTTATGCATCTCGTCAATGATGTCCTATGGGTCCTCCTCCGGATTAGCACCCGTGAACAGTGAAGGTTCCAACTGAAGAAACCTATTCACCCTAAACCCACTAGAATCCCCTTGTTGTCTAGAAGAAGTGGGTGCAGCATTTGATCTCTAGGATTGAGAAGCCACTAACTGTGTCAGCATCTGGATAGCTCCCCTAAGATCAACATTCAGAAATGCCAGAATCAGAAGTTGGAGCTGGTGGTGGAACCAGAATATCAGTTGGAGGAACCGCTGCACCCTCAGTAGGTGCAGAAACTGGTGTGGCCTGGTCGAGTGTAGTGGAATCAGGCAATGTAGCAGTCAGGGGACTATCCTCACCCCTCGAGTATTCACTCGCATTATCAAATAAAGGGTCAACTGCCACTCCTAAGGCGGCATTGGCTCCTTGGCCAGTTCTTGCTCTCTTCTTAGGTTCCATATACTGAAAGTTAAAGGGATGCACGAGTTAGAGGTGGAGCAGTTGCCATTAGTTTCATCGCACCATCCAGAATATCAAAGAAGGTTATTGTTCCTAAATGCCAAAGTAGCCACCAACTTATAGATGTGGTCCGCAACACACCAATAAGAAGGACTCAACCAGACACGGCTCCGAGACATCATAGGACACTTTAAAACCTTAGGCTCTGATACCAAGTTTGTCATGCCCCATCCTTGGGAGGC
>AWOL01S0087356.1:0-21148 GCA_000715115.1 Nicotiana otophora
TGAGCTTACATCAATTGACTTAAGACGACTCGTACGTACGAAAACATGGGTTGTAACAGTAAATCATTTTCATATTATATTGGTATCACTACTCACCAAACATTGATTGTAGGAATTTGATTGCAAGAATTTTTTATGTGGAAAACTTGAAGAATGGCTTAATGTTTCTGATTGTATTACTTGTATACAAAATATCGGGAATGAAGTGAATGTGTAACTAACACATTATGGCACCTAATAAGAAATTAATAAGAGTCATTTCTTTAGGATGTGGCTTGCTTCCACTTAATCCCCTTGTTGGCAAATTTTAAACTTTATCCAATAATCAATTAGGTAGTATCCCGTTACCCGATAATTAACCAATTACCTGCATAATTAAGAATTATCTCAGATTATTTAAAATACTACTCACTTTTAACACACCTTATACACCTTACTATCATGGACATGTGGTACCTTGTATGGTACTAGTCCATAAATACCGGGCATTTTAGCTCGAGCCGTATTTTATCCCAAAATGCCAAACTTTGACGAAATTCATTTTCTTCGATTCGTTTACCATTTATCCGCCACGGCACTTACTTATCACTCGTTATAAATAGCATAAATGTGTGTAACCTCAAGATAATCTCATTCCCGAGCTTCTATTAATTGATTTATGGCGTACTTTCACGTAATAAAATATGGGTTGTAACATAATTTCCCCCTTTTGGAACATTCGTCCTCGAATGTTGACTGATGTACTTATCATTCTCATAACCCATAGCTCTTGTGAATACCTTTTTATTCTCCTTTCCATTTAGAAAACCGTTCTTTTAATAAATCTGAAAGCCAAGGCATTCCCCCCTTTTAAGCCTTTTTCTCACACCGTAACTGTTGCTATCTTCTATCATACAGCATGTACGGCCCTGACCTTGTAAATGCGCCTATGCGACTCCTTCCTTCGGCTTTTAGCCAATATCTAGTCCTCACTTTGTGAACATATACAGAACTAAAGATGTCCCTCTGGGAATTTATAGGTATACTGAAGTTCTTCCCTCGGTACTTTGTCGAACTTACGACTATTGCTATATCTTGTTTCACAACCCCGGTAATCCATCCATGTAACTTTACTGCATCTAGGTAGGTCATAATATAACATAACACTTATTTCTATTTATCGTTAGTGAGGCCTGCTACCAAACTCCAGGTTATTCTCGTTGCTTATCTCATATGTATAAATCTAAGTCCTTAATGCTTCATCATTGCTGTTTATCTTAAGAACGACGGTTTAATCTCATCTCGTACTTTTTGACTTTTGTCCATCCATTGTTGATTCACCTCAATATTGATCTATAATACACCACTAATAACTTGAAATTTCATACGTAAAACCTTGCCACTAGGGCTTATGTTGCATCGAGGAATATTTATCTGTCACAATTACACCGTCATTTCACTACCAGGGCAGCATCCATCTCTTCTAAATGCTACTAGTCTTAGACTCCTTTGAGTTCATTCAAGCTATACTGAGCCTTCTATAACTTAGAGAACCCATCGTCTCTCATGTTTTCATGTGTTTAATCCCAAGAACTTACTCTTTCTTGTCACTTTCTTACTCGCCCTTTCTCATCCTTACTCCTGTCATAAAACCTTGTCGCTTTACTATACTTTAGCTTGCGACCTCTACATACCTATTTATATTATTCACAACCATCCTTCAACTTGCTTGCACCATTGATTCCATTATGTTATTTTGGAATATTAAGCGAGACATCACATTGTCTCTAACTCGTCTTTACTCTCTTGATTAGATCTATCGGTACTTAGAAACCATAGGCTGGAAGGTACACCACTGATGATGCTGCTATAGTTCTTCGATATTGAATCCTAGTGCTTCTAGCCTTCTATACAAAGCATGGACTATTCACGATCTTCTGCCTTTGAGTATCTTGTACGTTGTTCACCTTTACCTTACTTACCATAAAATCATCGTATCTTCTATTTCTTTCATGACCTCCCTTCCACATAGGTATAATTCACGTCCATAACTTGAAGCTCTATTATAATACTTGCACCTCTGGTGCATACACAATCCGATGTGAGTTTCATACTGACTTCTTATGAGGCTGGTACTTTTCTAACCGACTTTATCGTAGGGATGTTTATAGAATATGGTTGTTGTACTATCCCTCTGGTACCTCTGATATTAAGAGTAATTCTATGATGTTGTCAATCACGAGGTCTATGATTTTCTAGGTCCAATAATTAGATTCTTAATTTACTTCGTTGATGTAACTCTATATTTTCCTCCTCCTTCTGACCAGCCTTTATGTAGGCTTAAGCTATCTCTTGATCTGCGGCTCATGGCATTAGTTATTACTTTAGCCTTTCATGGACGCTCTGGAATATCCATGATTCAATCTTCTAATAATTCAATCCTTTTTCTATAACCTAAGTTGAATTCTTTCTTTTAACTTATACCGGAGTCTTCAACGGTTGTATGAATGTCTATATATATGCTGCATGGATAATACTCTAAAATCTTAAATGCATTCATAACATAACTAACTCTGGATCATTGATCGAATAATTCCTTTCATTCATTCTCAGGTTTCTTTAAACGTAAGCTATTACCTTTCCTGGCCTTTCTGTCCCCTTGTTGCGTGCATACTTAGCTTATCTTCATGCCCATGCATATTGGAATTCCATACAACTCATATGATCTTGAATATCATTTCTGATTTTACTTCCCATTCATTAGCCACAGTAGGTGCTATTTTCTTATGGAGTGCATACAATGTTGTTGTGAGACTGTTATTATAAGGCCATTTCATCCTTAGGTCACCCAGCTTAGGTTAAAGCTTCATTTCGTAATTTCGAAGCCAGTCTTTCATTGTAGTATTTAGGGAGGATTCTCTGACTCTTGTAAAGATGCGAGGTAATTACACTGAATACTTAATGTCCTTTCTCTCCTATAATTATTCGTAGTTTACATTCGTGTGCTTGTAGGGTTGCTTTTGATCTTAAAATTTGACTGTTTCCAGTGGCATCCTCTTTTGTTTCCGTAACACTTATACGTCACCTACCCCAACTTCTATCTGAGTATTTCTCAAGGGTTCCGAGGTCATATCTGCGCGACTAAATTCCTCATATTGGATTTTACTATGTTTATCTTGCACGGTATGCTACCTCATCTGTAACCCCCTATTTAGCCATAACTAGGCTCTTCCTGAATCAACTACTAACTACTCGTTGGCCCATTCTCATATCAATATTCTGCGTAATCTTTCTTGGGTCTTTTCCTTTATCTTAACTTACGTCTCGCACGTACTCCTTATTTATCAATAACATCTTAGGCAGGAACCCTTACTTCCTCTCCTTGACGTCGTGCTTGCATAATATTTTGGAATCGTAGCATTTCTGTAGGATTTGAATACGTGCAATCTCATCCCCCTTTTCAATGTTTTTTCACTCTTCCGTTACCATTCAATAGTTACTAGAATTACTTAATTCCGACTTAGTGCCATGTAACTCCATATTCCCCCCTTTAGAGGAGTACTAAGAGCTGAAGCCACGAGGATCTACCTATAGATGTTTCACCTTTTCATCTTTGGCGTTCTTTCACATCATCGATGACCCTTACTTGCCTTGCGGTAATCCTTTGGTACCAAGGATAACAAATTTCCTTACTCACGAGGGAAACACCTAGTGTAACTATCACCTACAGTCTCTTAAGCTTAACTTTGCTCACATTGCTTGCTTTAGGGAAGCGTCTTCCTCAATGAATCTTCTTCTGTGGTCCATTCTATTATTGCCGGAACACAATCTGAAATTCCCATGATACTGCCTATTATTAAATCACTTAGCCCCTAATTCATGTTTATTTAATCTTGTTCACCTGCCCATACTGATTTCTATTACACTGGGATTAACTCTCCCTTCTGGTAGTCGCGTTGGAGTCACGAACTTATTTCTCGAAATAAGGATATGACTTTATGGCCTATACTCTTTTGTTATCTCAAGGCCTGGCTCCTCTCGTCTTTTCCTTAACTTAACTATATATCCTATAATACTGTCATTTACCGTTGTCATCCATGCATCACGTCTTACTCATAACGCTTCACTAACTCTCCTCATTTCCTGCTAACATTTCTGTCTATCACTTTATTTTGAAACATTTCAACAAGACATTCTTTTGTGTTTATCTCCCCCTGCTCCATCTATTAGCTCTTCGGGTTGCCTAACATTCTTTCTTTACTAGGGACGGGAGCCATACTAAGGTAATATTTATCCTTTCAAGGCTTCCAGTGCCTATCTTTATAATACTCATATCTGGCTGTACTATTTTTGAGTGTACCATCTGGGTGTCTCACAAGGAGATTTTGTTAGCACATTTGCAATATCCTCCAGAAATATCAACTAACACAAACAATCCATCCAACATTTTGGGTTACTTTAACCCTAACTGGATCCTGATATCCCGTCCTTCTCTGTACTATATCTGTTGGCTCCCATGGAGCATAACTGAGACGAGTGTACATACCTTTGTTACAATTGAAGGTAACTCAAAATGCTTATAGTTCTTTACTTGCATCGCAAATACTGACAATCTTCATTAACTGGGCACCTCGTACCCTTCTTCATCTTGCTTCTTTTACTTGTTGAAACTTGTATCTATCTTCTGAATCTCTCACTGCCTTCCACCATGGGGTAGATAGATATTCTTGCCTTAAGGCTCCTTATAAAGAGGCTTTTACATCTTAGTACACACACGATCTACTGAAGAACTTCCATTTTCTCATCATAAGCATTATGAAAAATCGAGTTCCTCTAACTCAACACTTCCACAGCTATATCTCTTACCGACCATCTTTTTTAATGTAGGAATCGTCGTATTATGAATAAGATAGAGTTAGGAAATTGAGTTCTTACGATTGAGCTCTATCACACAATCTAGAGTAAGAAGAAAGAGTGACAGTCCTAAATGCCCCGTAGCATCCTGCTTATAAGTATGGTGCACGACACAGCCATAAACAAGACTTTACTAAACACAGCTTGTAGACTCCCTAGGACAGAACTACTCTGATACCACTTTTGTCACGACCCAAACCGAGGGGCCGCGATGGGCACCCGGTACCTTACTCAACCGAGTACCAATGTAACGTATCTTTATTATTACTTCATCATATACACGTGACATACGGGCCTAATAGGCCAACATGATCATTTATAAATTCAGAACATAGGCCGACAAGGCCGTATAATCTTTCACGTACACGACATATGTCTACAAGCCTCTAAGAGTACATAATTGTCATAAAGGTCAGGATAGAGCCCCACCATACCAAACCATACACATCTAAATCATACTGACCAAACAAGCAACTCTGGAGCAAATGGAGTGCACCAATATCTTCTGCTTAGCTGATCGCCTAATTTGAGGACTCTCGACCGGTCTATCATGACCTGCGGCCATGAAACGCAGCGTCCCCAGGCAAAAGGGACATCGGTATGAAATAATGTACCGAGTATGTAAGGCACTATACTGAAAGCTAAAACTAAACTTATAATATAATAACAGAAAGCAACTGGAAGTCAATAATAATCTAAAGATATGGTTACCTGCTGATACTGACACAACTCTCTCAATATAGTAAGTAAAGTAGTTGTCCGGCCTTATAAGGCTCGGTATATATATAACTACTCTGCCGTAGTAGGCTCGCTCATAGGCGCTCGGCCATACTAGACTCTGTATCTCAAACAACTGGGCTCGCTCATAGGCGTTCGGCCACAGTAGGCTGGGTATATAAATTACCATCTGATCAGAGGTTGCCCAATAGGGGCCTGCCCATCGATTATAGCTCGATGGTAATGAAAATACTGGAATACTGTATATATAGACTTTCTGCTCTATTGACTGGAAAAAGGAAATACTCAATAGAATATGAATTCCCGATAAGGAGAATATTGTAACTTACAAGACTAGGAAAATATACGTAAATTCCGGGACATGAGTGTTTTTCTTTATACCTCGTTAACAAACTTGTGTAATTACGAGATCATACAAAATGGAGGAAGAGCTTAGCCTTAACATACCTGGAGTAGGAAAAAAATCCGTATGATATTCTTGAAAAAGGTTACATCGTACTCCTTTAGAACCACAAAATTCCATGTTGCTAATGTGCTAAGAAATCTTGTTGGTTAAAGAAATCACGTTGTATCTTTGTAGGAACTTGTAAGAAATTATATTGCTAATGTGCTAAAGCTCACGTTTTTGATTGTGCAAGAAGCAATAATATTGGTGGTAATGTAGACGGGATTCTTGGGTTTGGATGGAGCTATATTTCTATTGTTCATCAAATTGGAAAATCATTTTCATATTTTATTGGTATCACTACTGACCATTGTAGGAATGTGATTGCAAGAAGTGTTTTTGTTGAAAACTTGAAGAATGGCTTAACGTTTCTGATTGCATTGCTTGTATGCAAAATATAGGGAATGAAGTGAATGTGTAACTAACACATTATGCCACCTAATAAGAAATGACTAAGAGTCATTTCTTTAGGATGTGGCTTGCTGCCACGTAATCACCTTGTTGCGGAATTTTAAACTTTATCCAACAATCAATTAGGTAGTATCCCGTTACCCGGTAATTAACCAATTACCTGCATAATTAAGAATTATCTCAGATTATTTAAAATACTACTCACTTTTAACACACCTTATACACCTTACTATCATGACCATATGGTACCTTGTATGGTACTAGTCCATAAATACCTGGTATATTAGCTCGGGCTGTATTTTATCCCAAAATGCCAAACTTTGACGCAATTCATTTTCTTCAATTCGTTTGCCCTTTATCCTCCACGGCACTTACTTATCGCTCGTTATAAAGAGCTTAAATACATGTAACCTCAAGATAATCATATTCCCGAGCTTCAATTAATTTATTTATGGCGTACTTTCATGTACGAAAATATGGGGTGTAACACGGATGCACCTTAATCCCCTTACTAGACACCATGTGCCCTATGAACACCATTGAATCGAGCTAAAACTCATGCTTAGAGAATTGAGCATATAGCTTCTTCTCCCTCAATGTCTAGAGTACGATCCTCATATATTGCTCATGATCCTCCTAATTGCGTGAGTACACCAATATATCATCAATGAATACCATGATGAAAGAATCAAGATATGGTTAGAACACAATGTTCGTCAAGTGCATAAAGGCCGTCGGGGCATTGGTCAGCGTAAAAGACATTAATAGAAACTCATAGTGACCATAGCAAGTCCTGAATGTCGGCTTCGGAATATCTAAATACCGGATCTTCAACTGATGGTGACCCGACCTCAAATCAATCTTCGAGAACACTCTAACACCCTGAAGTTGATCAAATAAGTCATCAATGCATTGTTGTGGGTACCTGTTATTAATAGTAACCTTGTTTAGCTGCTTGTGGTCAATACACATACTCATAGTACCATCCTTCTTCCTCACAAATGGAATTGGTGTACCCCAAGGTGACACACTAGGCCTGATGCAGCCCTTATCTAGTAGTTCCTGCAATTGTTCCTTTAACTCCTTGAACTCTATAGGTTCCATGCGGTACAGTGAAATAGAGATGGTCTAAGTCCGGTACCAGGTCAATACCAAAATCAATTTCCCCATCAGGTGACATGCCCGACAGAACTGCTAGAATCACATCTAGAAAATTCATCCCTACCAAAACTAAATTGATGATAGGAGTATCAGCACTAACTTCCCTCACAAAGGCCAGTACACCAAACATCCATTTTCAACCATTCGTTGAGCCTTAAAATGTGAAATTACCCTACTAGGAACATAATCCAGGGATCCTCATCACTACAACCTCAGCACCCCCAACATCGCCAATGTTACGGTTTTAGCGTGACAATCAAGGATAGAGAGATATGGCGACAACCAGTCCATGCCAAAAATCACATCAAAATCAACCATGCTAAGCAATAAAATATCAACTCCCATTTCATATCCCCTAATAGTCATCACACAAGACCAATATACACGTTCTACAATAATAGAGTCACCTACTGGTGTAGATATGAACAAACATAGTTAAAGAATCATGAGGCATATCTAAATAACGAGAAAAGTATGATGACATATATTAATAGGTGGAACCAGGATCAAATAATATTAAAGCATCCCTGCGGTGCACTAAAACAATACATGTGATCACAGTATCATAAGCAACTACCTCTGGTCTTTCAGGAAATGCATAGAAACAATCCTGAACCCCACCTGACTTACATCTCCCTTTGGGGCGAAATCGACCCACACGACATCTACCACGAGATGGCTGGGAGGATGGTGTAGCAATCAGTGCAAGAGTCATAGTCTGGCCTCCCTACTAAACTAGACCTATGTAATGGTAGGGGTAAAACTTTCTCATATGTACCAACTCTCCACAATCATGGAAACCTTGAACTGGGAATGAATGTGGGGTCTACATCAGACCCCGGGAACTAGAATAACCACTAGAAGAATCCAATACTAGTGAACCCTGAACTGATGGATCATGGTATGAGCTTTGAGCAGGAAGGGAACTGAAGGACGACTGAGCTGGACGGGTGTTGCATGAACCGTGGCTAGCTGATGAACCACGAGGAACATGATGAGCCATTTGCCTCGTCCTAAAAGGAGAACCTCTGCTATGATGTGAATGACTTCCTGACGAGGTACCACTAAAACCACTGAAACCGCAGGGCTCACGCATTTCCCCTCCTCACACTCAAGCCTGCAAACCTTTACGAAGCGCCCAACAATCTTGACCACCTGGTCAAACGTTGCATCCGTCTTAGACTCTCGAGGTAAACTGTAATGTAGACAATAGTTGAGGCATCAGTGAACCTCCTGATGATCTCTCTCTCAATGGGAACCAACCATATAGCATGACGATCCAGATCCACAAATCTCATCTCATACTGAGTCATAGTCCTATCACCCTACCGTAACTGCTCAAAATCTCTAAGCAACTCCTCTCTACGAGTCTGTGGGAAAAACTTCTTTAAGAAGAGAACTGAGAAATCATGTCATGTAAGTGGAGCTGCACCAACTGGCCTGCTCAACTCATAAGACTTCCACCATCTGTAGGCTGTCTCTGTCAATTGAATAGTGGTAAATGCAACTCCACTAGTCTCCAAAATACCAGTTGTGAAAAAAATCCACCGACACCTATTTAGAAAATCCTGAGCATCCTCTGACTCTCCTCAGCTAAATCTGTCACTGTAAGCCTCCCAAACCACTCAAACCTCTTATGCTCCTCATCGATCAAAGGTGGACCAACCTCGGCCCTAGCAGTAGCAACCTGCTGAACAGGTAACACTCCCCGGTGTCTGATGACCTTGAGATAGCTTCTCTAGAGTACGGGTGGTGGGAGTTTGGGCACCTCACCCAGCCTGCGAGGTAGCTGGTGCAACTAGAATAAATACCACCTGAGCCAGGTTCGTGCACACAGTTAGAATTTGGGCTAAGGCCTCCTGAAGGCCAAGAATAACGATTAGCAACGCTGGTGCCTGATCTAGACCCACTAGCTCAACAGTATCTAAAACCTGATCCATATGTGTTGCCCTAGCTATAGTACGAGCCACAACTCGTCCCTACCGTAGCCCGGCCTCTCGCGACTCTAACTGGTGGTACTAGTGCCCGTCCGCCAGATCCGGGTGCACGCGTCCTTATCATCTATGATATAATATAAGAGTAGATGTTTAGACTTCGGACTTAACAAATCTACACGACAAGAATGCAAGAAAGTGAAGTTTCCTAATAGTTTGATAGCCTCTCGAAGATAGATACAGGCGTCTCCGTACCAATCCACAAGATTGTGCTAAACTTGCTTATGACTCGTTAGACCTAAGCAACCTAGTGCTCTGATATCAACTTGTCTCGACACAACTCCCACCAGAGCCACTATGGTGCCTAACACTATTTGCTAGGCAAGCCAACAGTCACATAATAATAACGAGTTTGAATAAACATGATTTAATAAACTCAATTGCTGAAATATGCTAAATAACTGATGAAAACAACAATAATACGTCTACAACCATCCCAATGATCTGGTGTCGACGAGTACATGAGCACTACTGAGCATCAAAATACAAGGCCAAATACTCAATACAACTATCTGAATAGCAGAACAACAATAGTAGAAGTAATGAAAGAGAACTTTAAGGTCTGCGGACGGCATTAAGGTGTGCGGAGGGCATAACATCTACCTCACATTCTCCCAAAAGCCGGTAGCAACAAAACTGTCACGACCCCGAATTCCCACCTTAGGATGTCGTGATGCCACCTAGTCTGTAAGCCAACAATGCAATGAGAGTTAACAAGATTTGTAGCTTAGATATCATATTAAACTATTAATCTATCACAATAAAATCCAAACAGTACAACTGTCAAAATTTCCCATAACCTAGTGGCACCGAGTCATAAGCTCTACAGTGAGTGCTTTAATAATCTCTAAATACAGTAATATTTTGAACACGAGATATGCAGTAATATAGCTAAAACTAGAAGGTGACCCTGAGGCCTGCAAGCATCAAGCAGGTGTGCGTTGAAGTCTCTAAAATAGTTGGTTTGTCACTGGCATCCGGCACTGGCTAATGTAACTAGAGCTGCACAAATATGTGTAGAAGCGTAGCATTAGTACACCACAATGGTAACTTGTAAGTATCAAGACTAACCTGTAACAATCACAAATCACGTGTCCCAAATCACGAATCATAATCACATGGCATCCCGTGCCTACTTTGTCAATCACAACTGCACAGACAACACGCGCCAATATAATGAATAATAACCTCATAATTGCACAGATAACTCACGTGCCAACAGTAACAATATCTTATATCTGCACAGATAACTCATGTGCCCATAGTCCAGTCCTCACATAGAAAGAAGATATATAAAAATACACGTACATGATCAATGAATAGGGACAAGTAAGATCGGATACACCAAATAGCATATTGGAAACAACACAACAAAATCCCTTAATATGTATGACTCACACAAGATAGTCACATTACCACACAAATATTATAAATGACAATGCACCTAGGCCATCACAAGTCATCCCCGACATAGCCCTCTTGTCTCATGGCGTGCAGAATAATAAAGTAAATGCCCGCCTTGTCTCGCCGCACACACATAATAATTAACCCACCCTGTCTTGCCATATGCGCAAACCCAACATACATAGCCCGCCTTGTTATGCCGCATGTGCAAATATCACTAATAACAATAACACAGACAACTCACATGCAAACACCATGACAAATCGTCTGAACAATCCCACATGTGCCAAAAAACATAACAACACAATATAACAACTTGCACCACATTTTCCCATATGCCCCAACATTCCCTAAACAAGAAACCCAATACCACAACCATACATAGGCCACAACTCAACAACACTGAGTACAGCAACTACAACAATAATAACACGAGAGTACAACAAGTAAGTCAGCACAAGCATTACAAAAAGACAATGAAACTAAAGAATAAGCTCAACAATGAAAGACATAACAAGTAATAATTTCTTCAAATAAGAATAACTCAACAATGAGAGAGATAACATGTAATAACGACTCCAAATAAGAATAAATCAACAAAGGACGAGATAACATGTAACAACGGTGTCAAATAAGAATAAATCAACAATGGAAGAGATAACATGTAACAATGACTTCAAATATGAATAACCCAACTATGAGAGAGATAACATGTAAATAAGGGAGGTAACAACTTCGTTTAAATCATATAAGAGTATATTTTGCAATAAAAGATAGAACATGAACTAACAACATCAAGTAAAGCATGTAAGGGTAAATTTAAAAATTGATGACATAATATGACAGGGCAACTTCAATTAAATGTACATACAAAACCTAAGGGTCTAACCGGTAAAAGTTTAACATATGAGGTCGTGTACAAACTCGTTATCTCATGTACAAGTCTTCCACGTAATTTTAATAGTTTAATCAACCAATCACTATGGTGTAACTTCCCTACACAAAATTAGGCAAGATACCTACCTCGAACAAGGTAAATAAATCCACTTAAAAGCCCTTCCCATTTGAAACAACTTGAAGGCAAATCCAATCTTGCAAAAATAACTTAATATCATAAATACAATCCATGAAAAACACTTTCGAATAATAAAGATTCAATCTTTAATGAAAATCAAAAAGTCAACTCAAAAGGTCAACCCCGGGCACGTACCTCAGAACGCGACCAAACATACAAATTCTTAGAATCCATTCCGATCCGAGTCCAACCATACAAACATTATTCAATTCTGACCTCAAATCGACCTACAAATGCTCAATTTATTATTTAGGAAAGCATTTATAACCCCCCCTCCCCCCTCTCCCCAATTTCTCCAATACAAATCACTAATTAAATGATAAAAATAATGATAGAATCATGAATAATTGAAAAATCCAAGTAAAAAACACTTACCCCCGTCTGAACAGTAAACATCCCTTCCAACATCGCCCAAAGTCGAGCTCTACGACTCAAACTATGTTAAATTGAACCAAACCCTCGAAATAGAGTACTATATAATTTGCCAGGTTATTACCATGACCCAGCCTAGGGCTGCAATGGATAACTGACACTAAGTGCCAATCATCACTGAACTTGATGATAATCTACTAATCATGAATATAAACAGATAAACTGAACAAGCATAAGAATTGATGATAAGAAATGTTCAATATGGAAAGTTGACAAGCCTAACACAAGCTGACATATAGAAACATACTAACTGCACGGGTGCATATCTACAAGCCTTTAGGAGTGTTGAACTAAAAGAGTATTGGATGGAACAGGGCCCCGTCATACCCAAATAAGTTGATTGTACACATACCAAAAGATAAGTAACCCCGGGAGTAAGCGGAGTGACTCCAACAGTTGGTGGATTTCCTACTGATGTGGCTAAAATAATGATCTATCGGTACCTGCGAAACATGAAATGTAGCTCCCTGAAATAGATGTGAGTACGATATGTACAAAATATGTAGGGTGGAACGCATATGTAAAGCAAACTAAAGTATTATTATAAGCTGCAAATTTCAATAAAAGCTGAAAGCTAAATAATAGTCTATTTAGCAACTGGTCTGGAATTGAACTGATGGTGCTGAAACTGAACTACTATCTAAACAGGTAAATGTCTGGTGAAATGGGCTATGTCCCCCAAATAAGGTAGCTGTAAAACTAAACTAGCCCCATGTATAGTAATATAACTCAAATTGTTTCTATATAAACGAACATAACATGCCTTACTAGTATTATGGGCCATATACCTCCCCCCCCCCCCCCCNTCTAACATATAATCAATAGGCCTCGTTGGGGTTACGGGCTATCTCCCCCTAGCATTTAATCTATAGGTCTTGCTGGTGTTATGGGCTATATCCCCCCAGCATAATCAATGTGAGCATGTGTGAGACATAACACATGTTGAAACATCATATGGACTCAAGAGATCGTGATGGAATCCATAAATGGAATTACAAATGTAATCTGATGCTGGTTATCCATAAGATGGATGGAGGAGCCTATGCCCATTTTAGGGAGAAACTGAGTGTGTACATGAGATTTCTCAAAGGATATTCATTTACGATTTCAAAAATATTACAAGTTTATACATATGATGAAAAACATGTTTGCAAATATACCAACACTTTTAGTTCAATTCCCAACATCAAACACCACGCACACTATGTCTACGGAGCCTCCAAGTACAACAGAAGAGTATAATGGAAGTGTCGGCAACAAAGACCCGGCTATACCTCAAAGTACAAAATACAATGTCAAATGACATAAATCCTTGAACAGAGTTGGGCTCACCAAAACCTGTTGAGTAGAGAGTAAATTCTAATGAGGATCAAGACCGCCCGCTGATGAACTACTTGCATCTATTAAGATACAGCGCCCCCGGCATAAGGTAAGTTAGTACATATGGTATAGTATAGTACATATGGTATAGTACTAGTATGTAAAGATAAATGTCCTCTTACGAAATAGAATGCCAATGAAATAAGGGGAAACACCATGGAAGAAACACGTAACAACCAATGATATCCAAATGCCAAGTTAAAACATAACAATTTTCATAATTCGAAAATAATATATATTATTGGTTGGGAGAACATATACCACCGTGTTTTTAGCACGGAGCCCGATCACGCCTGGTCGGGTAGGCCATCTCCCCACGGACAATGTGGTTTAACATGTGATGCGAAAAACGTTGCTACCAAGAGTAGTACCACCATGTGCGCAACATGGCGTCCGATCTCTAAATAATCGGCTAGGCCGCCTTTCGACAAATGCCGTGTGGGTTGACTTCCCAATTCACAACTAATATAAATCGCATCCCAAATAAGGGGAATAATCACAATCCACCCGTACACCAGCTCATATAGTTTCGGATGTGGGCCTTATGACCTACCCTTCATCAGTTTGCTAATGATACTCCCAAAAATATTTTTTTTTCTTATTCACACAAAGTAACATAAATACAAATGTATTCACCTCATCATATTTCACATTGTATAACATTCATTAGTATTTTTAACCACTCACAACAGTATTTCCATGGCTCTTTTGTCCATTCACAAGTTTCTTTATTCATGGCACGATGGCCGTATTTCAAGGTCCGCACTTCCATTTCTTTCCTATCATGTATCATCATCATAAATATCAACATATATAATATTCCGGAAATCACAATTTTAAGTTCATTAGAAATGAAGACTTTAAACACAATAGATTGCTTTCCATGAAATAGGGTAAAATGATTAGCAATCGAAATGCAAGTTAAAATCATAGACGAGTAACACACTATTTATTCTTGAAATACTTTTCCCAAAAATGGGAATACACAATTTCAACTCACTTCTTTCATTTTCAAGCATCTTTATAGATTATCAACAATATATGGTTTCGAAATCAAGGTCTTAAGTATATATATGAGGAGTAGGAGTTTTGGACGCATGAAGTATTCTTTCCAAGTTAAGCACGATGGACATTCATTTGAAAAACGGCTAAAAGTAATAACATTTTTATACACATATCATACTTGGAAATTCACCAGAATACATTTTGCACATATATATATATATATATATATAGATAAATATATTTCGACACACGGTTCATTCAGAATAGTCAAATTTATTAGGAACTTGATCCAACCATATTTGAAACTTGCCGAAAAAGCATGGAACTCAATTCTAAGAGAGTAGTTTATCCAACATAATTGAAATTCACCCTTTAATAGTAGTACGATGGTCCACCACACTAAATAACTTCAATCTACAACAGTGCAACACTTTTGTACCAATATTAGTAAGATTTCTATACTTTAAGTCATTTAGACTTTTTATCAAACATCTAACGTGCATATCTTTCTACAACCTCCTTCAATGGAGTTTTATCACCTAACAACCACCTTCCATACCAATAATTCACCTTACCATCGTATCTAGGCCATCCACAACTTCCATTAGCACATACATGCCTAATAATTCACACTCAAACCATCAATCTCATTAATTAAACCATTTTACAATCTCTACAACACCAACACAACCCAAGTTAGGCACTTATGGCTTCCAATCACCATCCCAAAGTCCTAACATATATTTGATATATAAATAATCACCATAGAGTAGTTAGAGATGGTAGACATACCTCTCCTAGTGAGACTGTTGAAAATCCCAACTTGTAGTGTTCTTGACCAATTTGGGGATTTAAATGGAAATCTATAGTTCTTTAAGGTTAATCCTAGTTAATATAAGTGTTTAGAAGTAGTAATCAACTCAAAATTACTCCAAAAACATTACATTGGTTCATGGGAGGGAAGTATAGGACGTGTTACCCTTGATATGCAAGCTCTAGCTCAAACAAATGACTTAGCCCCTCTCTCTACTTGGCCTTGCGTCACGCCATGGCCTGGGCAAAACACGGAACTCGGTTCCTGAGAGCATGTGATCGACCAAACCAAATGTATGGCTGGATCAACATGTGGTATAACTGTAAGCTATATATAAATATACAACATGATGATCTATTAAAGAGTCTGACTAAAATATCATAATTGCAGAAAACACTGAAAAGTCTGCTAGTGTAAATTAGTAGCCGATAAGGCTAACATATAAAAGTCTGCTAACATCTAACTGATTGAAGTATAGTCTACAAAACTTCTAAGAATACTGTAATGCTAAATGTTTACCGAGACAAGGTCCCTGACATACCTTACTAGTTTAATACTATAAAGACTAAAGACTAAAAAAGGGATAATTCCCCGAAAGACTGGGCTCATCAATAGCTGATACGAGATGTCCTAGCAAGCAGACTCATCAACTAGTAAATCGTTACCTGCATTGAGGGATGCAGGCCCCAGGCAAAANCATATAAAAGTCTGCTAACATCTAACTGATTGAAGTATAGTCTACAAAACTTCTAAGAATACTGTAATGCTAAATGTTTACCGAGACAAGGTCCCTGACATACCTTACTAGTTTAATACTATAAAGACTAAAGACTAAAAAAGGGATAATTCCCCAAAAGACTGGGCTCATCAATAGCTGATACAAGATGTCCTAGCAAGCAGAATCATCAACCTGTAAATCGTTACCAGCATTGTGGGATGCAGGCCCCAGGCAAAAAGGGACGTCAGTACATTTGAGTTGCATTGGTATGTAAAACAACTGAAAGAAAGAATTGTAAATACTAGAATTGAAGCTGAGCTGATAACTAAGAACTGATAACGAAATACTTAAATGACTGTTAACTGATATCTAAAACGCTAACTGCAAAAAGAGAAACTGAAATGATAACATATAACTGATAATTGAACTGAACAAAGGAAGTAAGGATATGAATACTCCCTCTTCTGAATGGTAAACCACCTGTTTATCTGAATATTAAACTACGGCCTCAGGCCCAATATATATGTTCACAAGCCACGGCCTCGGGCCCAAGTATACGTATACATAAGGGCGGCCTCATGTCCAAAAATGCATAAAGCATAAACTGCGGCCTCAGGACCGAAGATGCATAAAGCATAAACCGCGGCCTCATGCCCAAATACAGGTGTTCAACATTCAGGAATTTAGAATTAGTAACTGAGAATCGTACTACAATATATGATAACTAAACTACTGAACTTTACTGAGTTACATGATACTGGAATGCTGAATAGAACTAGACTGAGACATGTATTCATAATAAATTGATTTGTCATAACTGAAGCTCATAGGATATTGAACGATTATGAAACTATGCCATCTAGAGAATAGAAGTTCTATAACTATTCGCGGGACTAAGGCATAATTACTTTTTGAGGAAACTCGTAGCAGTCATAAAGATTAGGATGTAGGGAGCATAAACATTCCCAAGCATAAACAGAGTTAGCCTCACATACCGTAGCTCTGGCGCTCTTTAAGAGTATCACGATGTTCGTCGCCTCTTTCAAAGACAATCTACGTCAATAAATATATCAAAAGGAACCAATATTTGCACTAATGCTCCTATTTTATTAACTTAGGAATATAATCAAACACCTTATTGATGTAAAGCCTCATCGCCCTTAGTAATTGTTCTTTTCTTCACCAAGTTCTCATTCTACTACTTCTAGGTGATTCTACAATCCCAAATAGATGCAACTAACACCATTTCTCATCACTCAAATATTTACAACAATAATAATTCAACAATCCAAAACCCTTGTTCTTATGGTTATCATTATCAAACCCATTTACTATTTTCCCAAAAACTTATCAATTCATAGTTATAAATGATTAGGGAGTATAACCATTACTTCTTCGAAGTTCACTCCTCGTGAATTCGAGTTCTAGGGATTCCTATCTCAACAATGGTATCTGAACTGAATATCAAACAAGTGGAAGGATTTACCCATGTTAATAAGGTGTTGGAGAATTGAAATTAACTTAGAATTATCATTAGAACTTACGTTGGATGATGGAGGGACCTTGGGGAAGTTAGGATCTTGAGAGATTCCCTTTCTAGAGTAGGTGTCCGTGTTAGGGGTATGGGGGGAATGAGGTGGGGAGTTTAAATAAGTGAACATGTCCCAAAATTAAGTAGGAAAATAAAAGTAGCTCGGATAAGCCTCGTTGGAATGAGGCATCATCAGGGGCACTGAAATAACTATGCAAGGCGCCATCGGAGGCGCCAAAATTAAGTGCCTTGCATTGTCTGGGGCGCTGAGGTTGATGCCATGTACAGTGCCTTGTACTATCTGAGGCGATTGTGGTTTTTATGGCCTTGCACTGTCTATGGCCGTGAGTTTTCATGGACTTGCACTATCTAAGGCTATAAGACGGACCTCCCATAAACTTATTCGATTCTATTGAATTTTACACACCTCAATCTCGGTCTTGATTATAAAATAATTGTTTCCACCCATACTCATCCCAATAGGAATGCACATGTCTAAAAGGACACATTAATACTCATTTAACGCATCCACAACTAATCAAGATTTGCAAAGTGTTACATTATCTACCCTTTGTGATCATTCGTCCTCGAATGATTGTCCTGACTGTAACTATGGATGACTCTTGACTTTAAACGGGTATGGTGGAAACATGTCAACATTGAACTTTCATGAACACTTGCATACTAAACTAAAAGAATACAGGATTACTGATGTGATGAGATACTAAACTGAATAGCTACTGAAATGAATTGTTATTGAACTAACTGAACACTGAGCTGACTGAATACTAAAAGACATGGAGATTATAATATAAGTTCTGAATAAAAAGGATAGCTACCATCGACATTTCGCCAAAATACCAGCCAGCTAATAGAGCATAACTAGCTTCATAGGGCATCATTATATGCATAACATGAAACATATACATGAATCCTAGTCTATTATGGATACATCAATTCTGAACTAACGTAGATATATGAATACTAAAATGGCACGAATACTTGAGTACCGAGCTGACTTGAATATTTAAGCACTGAACTGACATCACTATCTGAGTACTAGGCTGACATGAATATTTGAGTACTGGACTGACATGAGTATCTGAGTACTTGAACAGACATGAATGTTCTAACATGATATTAAAATATCAAAAACATAGATGTCGTGACATGAGATCTGAACACTGGAAACTTGAATGTTATAACATGATAGGTGAAATACTGCATGTACAACCACCAATTTTGGTGTCAACTCTAACTCATAAGCTACATGCCTGATACTTTGTAAGATCATATACGGCCTGATGTATCTGGGACTGAGCTTTCCTTTCTTCCCAAATCTTATAACACCTTTCATAGGCAAAACTTTTAGAAACACCCAATCATCGACATGAAACTATATGTCTCTATGCTGCATGTTCGAATAGGACCTTTGGCGAATATGAGTAGTCTTAAAATGTTCTTGAATCAACTTGACTTTCTCCATAGACTGATTGACCAAATCTGGTCCCAACAACTTTGCTCCGCCAACTTCGAACCAACCAATTAGTGATCTACACCTTCTCCCATACAAACCATACTTTTCAAATAAGCGAGATAATCCTATTATAAGATCCATATTTACCATCTCCACTAAAGGATATGTATATTCTATGGCAAAATACTAGGATTTGTGCTGCTGTACTTTCACTTGCTGACAATTAAGACACTTGGCCATAAAGTTTGTGACGTTCTTTTTCATGTCGTTCCACCAATAAATCTCCTTGAGATCATGATACATCTTTGGGGAACCTCGATAGATATAATACATGGAATTATGGGCTTCTAACATGATCCTCCTTCTCTATGTCCGTTTACGTCTAGGACACACAATCCGTCTTGGTACCTCAAAGTACCATCATCTCCCCCTTGTTAAAAAGCCATCATATTATGCATGTGAATCCCCTCTTTCAACTTCAAAAAGTAGGGATATCCTTCACTTAGGGTACTAAGGAGGAATAAGTCCTATTATGGAAAACAATTCCACCACCTTCGGGGTCCGAAAGTCGGACTCCTAGCTTGACTAAGCAGTGGACTTCTATCACCATAGTTCTCTTTTCTGCCTCAATAATGAGGTATACTTCTCATACTTGATTATCTTTTTTAAGGTACTTACTGAAAACACTTATAGCATTAATGTGAGCTAAGTCTTTAAGCAGTACATCGAAGATTAGAGTCTCGTGCAATGGCACTACCCTCATGATACATAACTGGACATGATATTATAGTATTTATATCCTATGCTAAATATGTGGGTTTCAAATCTCCAACCGGACTTACTAATGATTTTTCGCAACTCCCCCTTAAATCAAAAGTTAAGGTCTTGTACTTGCGGATCCTTCTCTTTTTTTTGGTATCCGACCAACTTTCTTTATTTTCTGCAATTCTATGCAATTTACGTCAGTGATGGCTCATCATCGGACATACTTATGAGAAATCTTTCTTACTATGAAAAAATGAATTACTTACATAAACGGAAATCTGATGTATTCATAACTATCGTACACAATCTTAATGATTTAACTCTACTCACACTATTGATCTTGGGAAGACCCCTTTTTGAAAATTCTAAAAGGCTATTATTCTGTAGTTGACTCTCTTACTGCCTAGCTGATTGTTTTTATTCTTCCACTGTCACTGTACTTTGGGTTTAACTTAAACTCTTTGGGTTCTAACACACGTTCGATATTTCAAACTGTCATCCACTAACTATAGTTTACCTGGCTAAGTGAATCAAATTGTACCTCTACTAGCTATGATGAAATTGCTAATTCACTGTATCAACTAAAAACTTACTTACTCTTCATTTACTAACCACCTGCTAGAATCATGTATTCTTGTTCTACTTTGGATAACTAAAGTGAAGCATAATATTATTTCTAACATACCTTACCATCCGACCCTATTTTACGATCGCATGCTATCTGTTTTTTAAACGATGCACATGGATAATCCTTGGGGAAATATCATCTGTCTTAAATAAAATTTGAATATCAAACCGCCAAACTTTCTATACACTTCTAAATCATATGAGACTATAAACACATGCGGTAAACACTTAGTCACATAACCTAAGGGGAACTGTCATATCCTTTATCTCACAATAAT
>AWOL01S0087370.1:8984-20699 GCA_000715115.1 Nicotiana otophora
GAATTTCTAATGGAGAGCTTGAGTTCCTCGTAAAGAGGGGGAATTTGTACCACGTGATTTATTACTTATTTACCTCATTTATTTACTCTGCCTCATATTTACTTATCTATTTACTGTACCTGATGTTATTGGACCACTAGTGAGTGTCTATGTCGACCCTTCATCACTACTCCTCCGGGGTTAGGCTAGATACTTACTGGGTACACGTTGATTACGTACTCATGCTACACTTACTGCACATTTGTGTGCAGGTACATATGTGACTAGTGGCCTTGTGAGCGCAGAGGCGTGTATGCATGCGGGGATTTACGTGAGCTGCATTCCACATTACGACCCAAAGCTGGCAGAGCCTCCTTCAGAGTATTTATATTTCTCCTGTCCAAATTTATATTCCGAACAAATGTTGTATTTTATTTTACATTCCTAGTTGATGCTCATGCACTTGTGACATCGGATTTTTGGGTGATTATGAGTTGTTTTGTATTGAAAAGTTTTAAAAATATTATCATTTACTCTGTAAATTCCATCTTCTATTATTTAATGGAAGAAAAAAATATGATTTTAAAATATTAAAACGAGAACCAAATTGAGTATTTATTATTGGCTTGCCAGACAGCGGTGTCCGGCGCCATCACGACCTTTAATAGATTTTGGGTCGTGACAGATATAGTGCACTCCTTTGGGACTATGAATCGGATACTTCTGTAAAGATAGTTTTAGAATAATTTTCTATTTTACATATAGTATTTTCAGCTTATTACTAAATTGATCATGGTTTTACACAACCTTTTTTGTTTTGAATACATGAATGTTTTCTTGTTTTAATGCAACTGTTACTCGGAATATATTCAATTTGTTTTATATACTTCTGTATTTAAATTCTCACGATTCAAGACTCCATTTTAACTTTACTATTTTTTTTTAAATGTGTTGAAAATAATGTAATAAAATGTAGTTATATTAACAATATTTTAGTTATGTTGTTAATATTCTGCTATATTTATCTATTAGTATAATTATGCACATAGTTGTATTCAAATGTATTTTGAATTGAATTACGACAATGTATACATGTCCTGTTATACATCATTTTGAATTAAATTATAACACACACACACACAATATATATATATATATATATATATATATATACACACACACACATCATTTTCTAAGATATCAGGAAACTTAAAAGTAATGTATTTATTCATGTATACGGATGTATTCTATATTCAATAGTATTCTGAATTGTATTATAAAAATCTATGTAACCACATTCAATAAATATGCAGGTCCTATTATACGTATACATACTTATATATACAGAATATTTTATACATATCAGAAAAATTAACAGTAATAGTCCGAGCAATAATCATCCGGCATTAGAAACATGCTTTTCAAGACAGCCCAAACATGTGGGCATGGTAACTCGTCAACTTGGAATCGCCCACAACTGCAATATTTCTTTAAGAGGCAAACATCGTAATGTCTTCCTTCATTATTCACTATGTGCAAGTGTTCAGTCGATGGTACAACCTACATTAAACGGAAAAATATTAGTTTTGGACATTTGTACACAACATGTATCTGTCCATAAATACATGGATACATGATATCAATATTTGCAATACACTGAATTTAAACAACAACAACAACAACAATCACTCAGTAGAATCCCACTAGTGGGGTCTGGGGAGGGTAGAATATACGCAGACCTTATCCGTACCACGGAGGGATAGAGAGGCTGTTTTCGGGAGACCCTCGGCTCAGACACAATAGATTCGTAACCAATACAGAAACCAGAAAAATAGTATCAGCATCGTAAAATACAACAAATAAATAGAAAGGCCAAAATGTGAAAGACAACAACAACAACAACAACAAAATAAAAAAAAATAAAAAATAATAATAAATTATGAAACATAACAAAAATCGCTAGCAGTCCTAGACAAAACACTATCAGACTAGCCGGTGCAGCAAGGAGAAATACTCGACTACCTCCACACCTTTCTATCAAAGGCCATTTCCTCGAAAATTTGAAAATGCGCCATGTCCTGCCTAATCACCTCACCCCAGTACTTCTTAGGTTGCCCTCTACCTCTTCTCGTAACTGCCAGAACCAAACGCTCACACCTCCTGACCGGAGCATCTGGGCTCCTCCTTCGTACGTGCTCGAACCACCTAAGTCCCGCTTCACGCATCTTGTCATCCACGGGAGCCACACCCACCCTCTCCCGAATGACCTCATTCCTAATCTTATCCATCCGAGTGTGCCGCACATCCATCTCAACATCCTTATTTCTGCTACTTTCATCTTCTATATATGTAAAATCTTGACTGGCCAACACTCAGCCCCATACAACATAGTTGGTCTAACCACCGCTCTGTAGAACTTACCTTTAAGTTTCGGTGGTATATTCTTGTCGCATAGGACTCCAGACGCTAACTTCTATTTCATCCACCCCACCCTGATACGGTGCGTGACATCCCCGTCGATCTCCCCATCTCCCTGGATAATAGACCCTAGGTACTTGAAACTCTCTCTTTTAGGGATGACTTGTGAGTCAAGCCTCACTTCCACATCCGTTTCCCCCGAAACTTCGCTAAACTTACACTCCAAATATTCTGTCTTAGGCCTACTCATCTTGAAACCCTTAGACTCCAGGACCTGCCTCCATTCCTCCAGTCTTACGTTAACGCCGCCTCACGTCTCATCAATCATAACTATATCATCAGCGAACAGCATGTACCAAGGTACCTCCCCTTGAATATGGTGTGTCAGTGCGTCTATCACCAGCCACTGAATTTAAACACTATTTATTAAATAGAATATAAAAGTGAATATATTTATTTTTGAAATACAGTAAAATACTCTCAATACAAATAGAAAATCAATGAATACAACCAATGAAATATAGTGAATAAAGCAATAATAACATCTATTTGGAATAACTAAAATATTGTTAATACAAATAAAATTGAATACAATTGTTAAATACAAGCACTAGGTTTATTAAGATATATGGAGGCAGTAGGTTAATATTACAGTTGTATCTGATATAAGTACATGATGTATTCATATATCTTAATTTTGTCAATGCAAGTAATTATAGCAAACTATAAAAAGCTCACAGTCATATGTGTAGACAGTGCCTCATTCAATATAAGAATCTCTTGATATTTTTTTTAAGAGTTGTGTACATGTGTGAAGCTTCTTTTCAATTGCTGCAATTTCAACTTCCAAACATCTTCCTAACTTCTTCTAGGAAGTCATATATTGGCAATTCTCTTGCTGATACAAGTGTCGCATTGATTGACTCAGCAATATTTGACGTCACAGTCCATCCCCAGTTAGCAGGTGCATACAACCTAGCTCACTTTTCGTATCCAGCTAATTCCAAGTAATCTTTCACCCGAATATCTACCTTCTCCACCTTTTCTATTAGACTATCAAATTCATCCTGGGTGTATGTTTTTGCCATTGAAAAGTATACCTCACTCAACTTCTCATGGCTCTTTTTAAATTTCTTGTATACATTATTCCATAGATGCCATATACAAGCAAAATAGGGTACGATATGATACACTCATTCCTATCTGAAATGATGCACATGTTTTCTCGTTCGCCATAAGCTACCTTAAATTTCTCAAAGAACCACAACCAAGCAGCATCATTCTCTGAATCAACTACACCATATGCTAGTGGCAGTATATGTCCTGTAAATATAATTGCATACAGACAAAAAATATCATTACAGCTATATTAAAAAATCAAAATAGCATTTTCTATGTTAGTCTAACTTGTATGTATTTTTTAATTTACTAACCTACACCATCCAACGTGCTAGCCAAGAGGAATGTCCCGGTGTATGCTGATTTTAGGTGATTTCCATCTACAACGACGATAGGTCTACAATAATTCAACCCCTTTATAAAAGCATACAACGATATATACAAATACATGAACTCATTTTTAGGAAATATTTCCATTCTAATATGTGAACCATGATAAGTTATATCCAGTATATATAAGTACCCTGGTAATTTATTGTATGAATCAGATGGTTCACCCCTCAGGAAATTCACTGCCTTTTCTCTAGCGTGCCACGCCAACATGTAACTAACATCTATACCCAAGTCTGATTCCACATCATCAATTATATCCTTTGGCGTATATTTCCTCTTATGATTAGTAAACTTGGACCTAATCATTCCCCCAATCAATCTACTGGTTGCTTGACATTGCTCATACACCTTATCCTTCAACGGACATGTATGCTTATCATTGGACTTCCTCACTTTGAACATTTGTGATTCGTTAATACTAGAAGCCTTAAATTTTCATTCACAATCCTCAGAAATACATAACAAGGTATAGCTGCAAATACATTTGTGTTACAAATACAATTGGTTATGTATGAATACAATATATACAGATCACGACAGGTTAATGTTGAATATAGTTGTATAAACGGGGCATTATGCATATTTAAATACAGTCGGAGAATTACTCCTACAGTTGATTCGGAGAATTGTATACAACAGTGTATTATGAATACACTAGCATAAATGGTTCATTTCTCCTATAACCGTTTCAGCACATTCTATTAAAAATACTGAGACAGAAACATACCATGAAAGACAACATATATTATGAATACAACATAATATATGTTATATTTATAATATGCTTCTATGAATACACTACAAAACTATTACGAATATACAAACATACAGTTGGATACAACATATATTATGAAGTTGTAGTATGTAATAGCACTCAAACCTGATAGCATTTGACCTATCAACCCGGAATTGATCAGTAATTGCATATTTCTCCATCACCGTCTTCAATGTGGCCTTATCATTAAATGCTTGTCCATCCATCACCTCTTTTTGATTAGTATTTGAAATAATCAAATCCTTTTCTGGTTCGAAAACCTCAATTAGTTCACCTGAGTTTAAAAACGCAAGTGCAAGTGTATCAACTATATCATATGTATACACCCCATCTGTAGAGTCAGGTTGCATTACGTCACTTTGAATTAAACTTCCTCCATCTATAATTTCTTTATCCAATGTAGTTATACACAATGGATACATCCCGAAGTTCTCTATTCTCCTTTTTCAACTCTACATACACCCTGAAACCCATGTCGTTGTGTATTTCCATAGCGTGGAATTTTCTTCCACTTTGTATTCAATTTTAATTGACTTGGAGCTCAAATCTATGTCAAGTTGCTTCAAAATTGAAGTAACTAAATCATTGTACGACGCATACTTCTTCATCAATATCCCCTCAATCGCATAATCGACATAACAATTTTCAATGTTCCACTTCCCATAATAACGAATTAGCACTGTTAAGCTTGCCATCTAGTAAATCGGATTTCTAAATATTTTTGTAGATACTTGTATCAATTCAGGGCAGAAAATATTCCTATCAATGACGGTCAAATCAAAACCTCAAACTATATCAGAAAAAAGAGGGAGTGAAACTCTGAAGCATGCTCTGTTTTTTGTGTTTAGTGTCTAAGAAATCTTCTAATTAATTGAGTTGATAATAAGGCTTGTTAGAATTGATTTTTTGAGTTATATTAGGAGGGTATCATGTCAATTGATCTTCTTTACGTTATTATACAGCTGGAAAGACCTATTTTTAAGATGATCGACGTTACTGTATTCATGAATACATGACACGAATACATGTGAATACAGTCGCGTACAACTGGATTGCCTTGTTTTTTATTTGCTATTGTATTCATGAATACAGTAGTGCGAATACAGCAAATACATTACCGTAACAATTGAATAGTAGGTATAGGAAGTAATTATATATATGGTAGCTATAGGAAGTTAACATCGACTAAACAATAGTGATTTTTAAAAATTCTTCTTTATTGAAAGCAGATAAAGGATTTTTTAGGTAACATTATTACAAAATGAACTAATCATTTTGATAGTCTCATAGAGGTCTTTAGGAAAATAAATTAAGCATGAAAGGAGGAAACGTTTGTGCATCTATTTCAAGTCCAAATATGGGTCTTAATTTTCTAAAACGAGCCAGTGCATCTGCTACCGTGTTTGGTTCCTAGTAACGAGAAACCAAAAAATTAATATAAGACATGGCAATCACTGGCATGAAAAATGTTGCGTAGGGGTATATATAGGTTGGGTTGTATAATGACCCGACTTGTCGTTTTGAGTAATTACACTCCTTTCTACTATTTGAAGTCTTGAATAGTTTCACATGATGTATTATGACGTGTGTGAATCTTCGGTTTTGATTTTCAGGTATTTCGAGATTTGTTCGGAAAAATAAATTTCATGTTGGAAGCTTAAATGAAAAGAGTTGACCAGAGTTTGACTTTTATGCAAACAACTCCGGAATGGATTTTCGATGGTTCCAATAGCTCCATATGGTAATTTTGGACTTAGGAGTGTATCCGAATAATTATTTGGAAGTTCATAGTTAAATTAAGCTTGAAATGGCAAAAATGGAAAAATTGAAAGTTGGAAGTTTGATCGGGGGGTTGACTTTTTGAAATCGGGGTCGGAATCCGATTCTGGAAATGAGAATAAGTTCGTTATGTTATTTATGACTTGTGTGCAAAATTTGAGGTCAATCGAACTTGAATTGATAGGTTTCGGCAACGAATGTAGAAGTTGGATATTTCTAGAATGTTTCGATGTCGATTCTTTAGGAATACGTGGTATCACCTTAAGAAACTGAGCTCCAAACCAAATTCAGTTTTGATTAAATCATTAGATCCGTATTGAAATTACAGATCCATAGCAAAAAGAATCGTCGAATTCGGACATCGTATGAGAGAGTTATGCCCATTTCCGTGTCAGAAAATATTTTCTGTCGTCGTCAGCATCCAGGGTAGCGTGGGGCACTATCCCTGGCGCTGGGACTTCTAGAATTCTAGAAACTGCGCCACAGGCAGCTCCCCACGCCACCTGTGGCGCCCGAACACTAAATATCCCTATAAACTGGAGGTTTTTGCCATTTTTGACGAAAATAGAGTTGGGGAGCTCGGTTTGGGCGATTTTCAAAGGCAAATTTCACCACACAACTTGGGGTAAGTGTTCTTGACTCCCTTGTGATTATATTCCATAAATTAATCTTCATTTTCGGCATTAGATTATTGATTTTTCAAGAAAAGTCGGAGGAATTTTCTACAATTCCATAGAATGAATTTTCGAGATTTGAACATCGATTCGGAGTCGGATTTGAGTAAAATTAGTATGGTTGGACTCGTAATTGAATGGGTTTTTGTATTTTGTAAGTTTCGACAGATTCCAAGACGTGGTCCCCACTGTCGATATTTCGAGCGGAGTTGGAAGTTTTTGTAAATTGTTAAATTGTAAGCATTGGAGTATATTTTCATTAATTTGCATGTTGTTTAACTAGTTTTGAATTGTTTGGCTTGGAATTGAGGAGATAGAAAGGCGTTCGGAGGTTGATACGCGCAGAGTGAGATTTCTGGAGCATTGTTTAGCTTGCTCGGTATTGGATTCGACTTGCTGGAGGTAAGTAACATCTCCAATCTTGGAGCTGAGAGTATGAACCTTGATTATACATATTATGTAAATTGTATGAAGGTGACGCACATGCTAGGTGACGGGCGTGTGGGCATGCACCATAGAAATTGAGACTCGGTTGATTCCGTAGAGCTGTATAGTCAATTAACTTGTATTTTTCCATGTATTTTTATGTGTTAGAGAAACTCTGAGTTGTAACTCATGTTAGAAAATCATGCTTAGGCAAATGTTGGTATTATTGGGGCCCACTGAGGTCATTTCTGCTGTTGAATTATATGTTTAAACTGTAATTTTATACTAAGTCATATTTATTGGTTGCATATCATATCTCAGTCTCTGTTGTTATTTATTGATACATCATATCATCATTTTGGGCTAGTTTCATGACATTGTGAGCCCGAGAGACTGGAGAGATTGATGACTGAGTGAGGTCGAGGGACTAATTTTGATGTTATTGATACTATAGCACGTGAGTTGTTTATGCAGTACGTGAGTTGTCTGTGCGGATCCAGATATTAATACTATAGACGTGAGTTATCGGTGCAGCGCGTGAGTTGTCCGTGCGGATCCAGATATTGATACTATAGCACGTGATTTGTCTGTGCAACACGTGAGTTATCCGTGCGGATCCAGATATTAATACTATAGCACGTAAGTTGTCCGTGCGGATCTAGATATTGATATTATAGCACGTGAGTTATTCGTGCAGCACGTGAGTTATTCGTGCGGATCTAGATATTGATACTATAGCATGTGAGTTGTCCGTACAGATTATAGCGCTTGGGTTGTACACACCCCCAGTGAGCGCAAGTACCTACTGAGTGCGAGTGCCGAGCGATTTGGAGAATTGAGTGACTGGGAGGATTGGGTGACTGGGAGGACTGAGTGAAATGATACTCCCAGAGTATGCATATGGTTTTATTACTGAGTTGCATCGCATTGACATGCACACTTGGCATACAGGCATAGAGATGCATTTTTCCTCATGTTGTACAATATTGTGTCATTCATGACTTCACATACTCATTGACATGTAGGCATAGAGATGTATTTTCATCATGCCATTTGAAAATGAAACATCCTATCTGTTGTTGAAAAGTTTTTGGGAAAAATCACAGTTTTACAAAACGTACTCATATTTTGGTGATTTCTGTAAAAGATTTGGATTTTCGCTGATATACTTGAAAAGTAGGCCTATTTTTCTGGAATTATGAACGAGCTGAGCATTTTATCTCTGAGCTACTTTTTTTATTACTTTTATTATGTTGTTATGAATTGTTGTTGGCTATTGGTGTTGAACCCTGATCTTTGTTCTAACTTGTCACTACTTTCAACCTAAGGTTAGGTTTGTTACTTATTGAGTATATGGAGTCGGTTGTACTCATACTACACTTCTGCACCTTGCGTGCAGATATTGGATACTGATGTTGTTGTAATCGACGGGAGCTGGATTTGAAGACGTACCTGCGTTCCGGTCATAGCTGCCTCTTGTTCATGGTAGCCTTAGATTTATAAATCTGTTTATGTACATTTTGAACAGATGATGTATTTATTTCATACCGGCTTTGTAAATTCTAATCTTAGAAGCTCATGATGTGTACTACCAGTCCTTGGGGAGTGTATTAGAGTCAGTTAAATATTAATTGAATTGGATAGTTATTAATTGACTTACCTGACAGGTTGGGTAAGGTGCAATCACGACTAGATGGATTTTGGGTCGTGACAGGTTGGTTCGGATTTTTCAATTATCAAATCAAATTAGTAGTGTCGGATTTTTAAATATATAAACCAAACAAAACCAACAAAGTCGGGGTTTTCAATCTTCGAGTTTTTCGGGTTTTCTGGGTTTTCGAATTTTTTCCCGATAAAGTCTTCATAGTACAAAATATGTAACTTGTGCTCCAAATATTTCTTTAGTCCTAGTAATATACAACTATATAATGTATTTTTCAATAAAATAACACAATAATATGAGATAAGTCATAACATTATACTAAAATATTCAATAACAAAAATAATAAAATTGCATAAAGAAAATATTGGTAATTAATAAGCCATAATAAAAATTAAGATAATTTAAAAATACTATATAGGACATTCTAAAATAAGTATAGCTAATAATTACTATTAATTACATAATTAAGTACTAAAGAAAAAGATATTAAGTCATGTATTTTTATTATAAACCAATATAAAACTAAAACAAAAATATCCAACACTATTGTTATTCCCAGTGTTGTTCTAAAGTTCATGCTTCTTTAATTTTCCCTTTAATATTATACTTTTATCTTTAAAAGAAAACAACCGAAGGAAAAGAAAAAATATTTTTCAACAAGGAAAGAATTTGTTGAGGAAAAGCATGACACGAAAAGAAGTATTTAAGTTATAATGGTTTGTTACACCCTATGTGTCCTAAGGTGACGTATAATGAATATAAAACTTGTTAATCATGATTTAAATGAGTTTAAAGTCATAATATGACTATATATGATGTTTGAAAAACATTTGGGAAAAATCGGATTAAAGTTGCGGAAACACCAACTAAGGATTTGCCCTGTAACTGAGGTTTTTTGAGAAATACATTTTGTGTGCTATATGAGGTATTTTTGGGACATATTATATACCAAATATAAGGTCTTGGAATGTAGTTTCCAATGCTCTTAACCGTTCATTCATACGACATATGGATACAAAGATATAATCGTCGGAAGATGGGTGAATGATTCAAAAGTAGATATATATGTCTTAACTCATCTCTCTCTTCATTTTCACATAGAACCCGACCAGGGAACGTCAT
This sequence comes from Nicotiana otophora, assembly GCA_000715115.1. Classification (NCBI taxonomy): domain Eukaryota; kingdom Viridiplantae; phylum Streptophyta; class Magnoliopsida; order Solanales; family Solanaceae; genus Nicotiana; species Nicotiana otophora. The sequence goes on from AWOL01S0087370.1 coordinate 19,333, forward strand.
AAAACATGTCCTTTAGCTCTCTAATATTTCTTCAAAGAATACTAACATCCCGGGTACGAAATTGAGAAGCGATAACATCAGAACGATCCATACGACGTAAGTATCGCTGTATCGCCTCTCTTTTTCTTTGTAGTTTGAGTTTTGGAATGTATTTAATAGTTAATAAAATTCCTAATTTCTGTATTTAAGCTTTAAAATATCAAGAAATGTTGATAAATTCATTTCCTAATAGTTAGAACTCACGAGACGGTGATCGGAAGTCGTGAGTTCGCGTTATTTGACTTGTAGTGGACTATTTTGTGGGTTGTTTCGTGTTGCCTTTGGGCTGTATATTTTTATACTATTGAATGAAGTTTTGGAGGACAGATGGTGTAGATAAACACCACATAATGATGGAATGGTGGGCTGGTCATTCGTCGTTACATTGTTTAGGTTGTTTGACACTACTTTGGTTGTCGTTTTATGTATGAAGTGATTAGGGTGTGTGGGCTGTTTTGTGGTATATTTTGATGGAGATAAAGTTGGAAAATGATGCTTATATGTTGTTATTGTTGTGTTCTTGTTGTTTTTGGTATATGGTATTGGAGGAGGGCCTAGTTACAGGGGAGATGCTGCCCAAATTTACGTAAACGAGCTACTAGTTTAAGTTGCAGACTTAGCCTTTACTCAACACTGATTTTAAATCTTCTTATGCTATGGTAGATTGAGTTGCGTTGTTTGAAGAATTTCTTGGAAGGTATTAAGGACTCAATGGAGTTAAGGTATGTTAAGGCTATCCCTTCTTTCTTTTTGGCATGATCAATATGATACAAATGAAACGAGCAAACGCAACTTTCATAAATGACTCTATTCATAAAAATACTAGGGGTGTTTATATTCTTGATTCCCTATGTAAAATATTATTATATCCTCTATTCATGGGTCTCAGAAAAAATAAGTATTTGATAAAGTTTGTCCGAAAGGCATATTGATTTTATGATATTCGAGAAATCTTATTAACGTAATTCTTATGCATTTCATGCATTTATACATGTACATTTACCCATGACCAGAAGACATTATATACGCGTATATTATATGTATATGGTATATGGGAAAAGGTTATGGCGTTATATACCCACCACCACCTGATTAGCTGGTATACGTTGATGATTTTCCCACAACGGTCGAGATGATATGATGGGATGTCCTCGGAGGCTTGATGATGTTATGTACACATATACCTATGCATGATACGACATTTATACGCACGTGCATGATATTATAAATATTTCAGGATTCACAAAGTTATTTAAACTCACAGGTGGAATTCTTTACTCCATGTTTCATCTATGTCTTTTATGTACTGATTTTCATGCCTTACATAC
>AWOL01S0087372.1:0-12596 GCA_000715115.1 Nicotiana otophora
TTATATGTGTTCAACCTGAATTATCTCTAACCATTATGTTTATGTATAGCCGAGTACTTATATTTGTTGCTTGTTATGAGCCCTTGCCTTAGATTCTTGTGAGAAACTAATTCATGCCTAGAATTTGTTCAAATAAGTAACTTTCTGTTGAGTCCTTCATGTACAATATGCTACTTTCTTAGAGTCAATTCATGAGGAATCTACATGCCAATACTATCCCAATTAGGTCTCTCTACTGTTTGTAAACTCTAATGTTATGTTATCATTATGTGCTCACTGATTTCTTAAAACTTCTGGGATGAATATATCTAGCCTATTCTTCCTATATGGTAAACTGGATAAGTCCCGATGCTTGTTTGACATGTTACTCTGAAGTTGATATGTTTCACCTACCACGAGTTCTTATACTTTCTCTAAGACTTTGAACCTTTGTGTTATGACTGATATCTGTTTGACACTCAATATGTTAAGTTTCTCATGTTCAAACTAAGTAATTACTTCCCCATGTCCACTACTCTGTATGTTATTTTACTTGGCTACAAGATAGATGGAATAGTGTCTTCCTTAGGCTCTCATGTTTAAGGCCTTTCGGTATAACTGCTCTTTACCTGTGTTCCTAAATTTTCTTGTTAAGAATCTTAGGTCTAAAGTCTCCTTTAGGTTAATTCTGAACCATGCTTACTTGGAAATTCTGCTTAACTTTGGCTTGCTATCTCTTAATATGTTTTCTAGAGAATATAATTTGTATCTATCATGTGTATGCTATGCCTGTTGAGAACTTGTGCAATCCTACTTGTGTTCCTTTGGTCTCGAAAGCATCTGTTTCTCTTTTAGCTACAACCCTAAGAGCTAAGTGCGTAATTGGCCTAGTATATAACTTGTCATTCGAATGGTTTTTACCTTATTGTCAGGCTAGTTTGGTGCTGGGAGTTGAGGCATATTTATAGCTATCCAGGGTATGGGCCTGTTCATACACATTAGGCCCCAAGTTTGGTCGAAAGCCCAGAATAATCTTTGATTTAATTTATATCTATGCAGGGCATATAACTGTCCTAGTTGGGACTATGGTCATTTATTTGAGTTTGTATTATTCTTATCGGGCCTGTAATAATATGTAATGACAAATAATAGGGAATTAGTAAAAGTGGGGGGTTGTGATATTTTAATTCTCGTATTAAAGGGTAGAAAATATGCCTATAGGATCTAAATGCTTCATTCGCTACTTGCTTAACATGCTCTATTTCTACGCGTTGTTAGACAACATGCCTATAGGATCTCGTTTGAGTAATCAAGAACTATTTACATTGATACCTCTTGCAATTATGTGGCTCACCTAGAAAGCATCGCTATAGGACTAATGAAACAAACTTGCATTTAGAACAACTTTATTGCCCAAATCCGTTCATCTAGAAACTATGTCTATAGGACTTCAATGTGTTTAATTAAGATTGTTGCTACCGTTGTCCTCATCATACTGCTGCATAGATAATATGGCTATATGAATAAAGTAAAACAAGTGTCCATTCCTAATTACTTTGCTACCTGGATATTACTGTCTACATATAATGCCTATAGGGTTTCGCTGTTCATTTTGAAATCATATCTATTGGCTCCAAGACGAATAATTATGCACTTTCAATGACCCCATAAGCCAGTCATAAGTCACCTAGAGATCATGCCTATAAGGTTATAACGAACGATCTGTTAAAATCAGCAGTTTGTAGTGTCACGCCCCAAAACCGAGGAGCGCGACCGACGCTCAACCAAGTGAACCCGACCGAGCAAACCTGTTAGATTTTATTCCACCCAAACTCATCCACGAATGGAGATAATGCATATTTTCCTTAATTAGACCAAAGGTGTTTACGTCTACAATACCAATTCATTTCCAATAGTTTCATCATTTTTAATGTCTTAAATGGACAAGTAATACAACCACAACATAATATATATATTTGTACTTTTCCAGCACCAATACACAACCCACACTATGTCTGCAGAGCCTCTATAGATAAAGAAGAGTATAATGATAATGCCGGCAACAAGGCCCCGCCTATACCTCAAGCAGAATACATAAAGTACAAAAGATTCATGACCCCGAAATGAAGTGGGGCTCACCAAGTCAGCTGGGAAGAAGGTGCACTGCTATCACTGCTTAATATCTCTTGTTGTGGAACCACCTACATCAATTTAAAGATGCAGCGCCCCCGACAAAAAGGACGTTAGTACCGTTGAATAATACTAGTATGTATAACTAAACACCCACTCAATAGAATGACAAATAATATAACAAGATTATCATAATATCAATGAAATCCTTAATCAACATCAAATCTCAATTTAGGATCAAGATAGTGTTCAAATTAATTTTCATATCTCACATTGGGAGATTTTTAGTATCGATATACCATTGTTCGCAATACCAATATTCACAATACCAATATTCACAATACCAATGCCACCGTACTTTAAACACAGAGTCCGATCACGACCCGATCGGCTAGGCTATCACGTTATAGAATCAACCACAATTACTATCAATATCAGTACCACCGTAAATTTAGTACAGATTCCGATCACGACCCGATCGGCTAGGCTATCACATTATAGAATCAACCACAATTATTGTCATTATCAATACCACCATAAATTTAGTACGGAGTCCGATCATGACCCGATCGGCTAGGCCATCTCATTAAAGACATCAACCACAATAACTATCAATATCAATTTCTAGCACAATCACCATCATGTGTGCAGTATGGTGTCCGATCACGACCCGATCGGCTAGGCTGTCTTATTTGAGATATCAACATTTTTATATCAATCATCGCATTTCATAATACTTTCACATATTTTTATTTCATTTGCACTAGTGGCCATAATTATAAGATCATTCTTGGCATGTTGACCATATTCAGTATTTCATGCTCACTTTATCAATTTCAAACATCATTATCATCATCAACAACAAATACAATTCAAATCAAGGTGTGTAGTATACATGTGAGCAATTTAGAGTCTAAGGCACACAGAGATATTTCACAAAATTTGGCATAATATCCTTCATTGAAACACGACTCAAAGCCATAACCTTTTAATACACAACCCATACTTTGAAACTTACAAAAACATTATGGAATTCAATTGCAAGAGAGAAAGTATAGCCAACATACCTCAATTGAGCTTCCTTAAACTCTAAAACGTTCCGGAATTCTTAGCAACTTCAATCTACTTTAGAAATATAACAAATTAAATCAAAATTAGGAAGATGATTATGGTTCTAGCTCATTTGAGCATTTTAACAAACACTAGGTGTGCACAAGGTTTCAAGGTCTTTTTATGGAGGATTCCATCATCCCACAACCCAATCTTTACCATGCTTAGTTCAACAATCTTCCTACACCCCTTGATATCACATGCATGTAAAATAATCAACTCTCATGCCCAAATATTATCTTGCTAATTACCCATTTTTAGATGATTTCGAAATTAGGGTTTAGGGTATAGAATCTTACTTCTAGGATGAAGAACTAGTGAGCTTGCCTTCTTAATCTTCCAAAACTTGAGCAAGCATTGATGAACAATTATTGAAGAATACCTTCTCACTCTAGGGCACTCTCTCTCACTCTAAAATGCTAGATTATATCTCACAAATGGCCCAAAACGCGTATTTAACGAAGTAGGGTCGGGTTTTAAAAACTCAAAAATGAAGCTCCATAACAGATTCTGCGGTCGTATATGCGACCGCATAATGGTTATTGCGATCGAATATCGGTCGCATCATTGGTGTCCAAAATGACCGCATAACTGTTCTGCGGTCACTACGCGGTCACTATGCGGTCCGCATAACTGTTCTGTCGTTGCATAGTGCACCACATAACAGTTATGCGGTCGCATAGTCGACCGCATAATTGCTTCCAACTGACCCCATTAACTGCCTCACTCTGTGGCCATTATGCGGTCCGCAGAGTGATTCTGTGGCCGCATAATGGACCGGAGAAATGCACTTTTTCACCAAAAAATTTTCTTTACTTTCCGATGCATTGTTCAATTTGGCACCACGAAACATTATTTTCTTGTGCAAAGTTTTACGGAACTTTACACTTAAGTACTTCAAAATTTTACGGGGTGTTACATTCTCTCCTGCTTAGGATCATTCGTCCTCGAATGAGGGTAAAAATCCGTCATTAGCATCTATGCAACTTAGTTTGTTCTATACCACAAACTAGCAGCCCCAAATTTGACTAACTACCTAAATTTCCAAAACATTCGCCAGAGTTTCCTTTGTAATTTGGCCTATCCACCTATCAGAGAGCCCAAGAAACACATCCTAACAGCATATACACAATCCAACGACGTAACATAATACGAAACAACACCAACTGTGGCCTCATAAGCAATATATTTCCAGAACGGAACACCCTCAACATCAAATGTACAAATCATATATAATTCATAGAAAGTAAGTCTTATAATTTTCCTAGATCATAACTTTATAAATACATGGTCATTCAAACAAATAAGGATACTTTTTCTTCATTTCTTCCTCGGCCTCCCAAGTAGCCTCTTCAACCTATTGGTTTCGCCACAACACTTTCACAAAGGTAATTTATTTATTTCTCAATTTCCGGACTTGGCGATCAATAATAGAAACCGGAATCTCTTCGTAAGTCAATTTCTCATTTACCTTAATAGTCTCAACCGGAACAATGAGTGTCGGATCTCCAACAACTTTCTTTAACATAGACACATGAANGCGGGTGTACTAATGACATCTGAGGTGGTAGTTCAAGCTTGTGTGCCACCTCACCAATTCTCTGAATGATTTTGTACAGTCCGACATACCTCGAACTCAATTTCGCTTTCTTACCAAATCACATTACACCCTTCATGGGGGGAAATTTCAAGAATACCCAATCATCTTCTTTGAACTCCAAATCCCTACGACGAATATCCGAATAGGATTTCTGACGACTCTGAGCAGTCTTTAACTGCTCCTTAATGTTTTTAACTTTTTTTGTAGCCTGATGCACGAGGTCTGGCCCTATCAACTCTGCTTCCCAACTTTCAAACCACCCAAGGGGAGATCTACATCTCGTACCGTATAAAGCCTCAAACAGTGCCATTTAAATTCTAGCATGATAGCTATTGTTGTATGCAAATTTTATGAGTGGTCAATGATCATCCCATCTACCTTTGAAGTCTAGAACACAAGCACGCAACATATGCTCAAGCGCCTGAATAGTCCGTTCTGCCTGCCCGTCAGTTTGCGAGTGAAAGGTTGTACTAAGACTCACCTGAGTACCCAAACCTTGCTGAAATGTTTCCAAAAGTTAGCAGTGAATTGTGCTCCCGGATCAGAAATGATGGAAACTGGGGTGTCATGCAACATGACTATTTCTTTGATATACAATTGAGCATACTGCTCCACTGTGTTGGTAGACTTAACCGGCAAAAAGTGTGCTGATTTTGTGAGTCGATCCACAATCACCCAAATTGAGTCACANNNAGTACGAGGCAATCCTACCACAAAGTCCATATTAATCATTTCCCACTTCCACATTCGAATTTCTATATTCTGTGACAACTCACCGAGCTTCTGGTGTTAGGCCTTCACCTGCTGATAATTTGGACATCTCGCCACAAATTCCGCTACATTTCTCTTCATATCGTTCCACTAATAGACCTCCTTAAGATCATGATGCATTTTCGTAGAACCCGGGTGTACGGAATACTTAGAAGTGTGAGCCTCGGTCATGATTCTTTCCCAAAGACCATCCACATTTGGAACATATAACCACCCTTGGTACCTTGGTGTACCATCATCCAAGACGAGAGAAAAAGACATAGTCTTATGTTTATGAATACCCTCTTTCAATTGTGTCAACAATGGATCGTTGTATTACTTCTCTTTGACTTCCACAACAAGCGATGATTCAACCATATTTTGCACAATTACCCCTCCTTCACTAGAGTCTGCATGACGAACTCCTAAACTAGCCAATCGGTAAACTTCCTTGGCCAATGTCCTTTGGTATGCCTCCAAATGTGCTAAGCTACCCATAGATTTCCGGGTAAAAGCATCTGCCACAACATTGGCTTCCCCGGATGATATAGAATATTGATATCGTAATCATTACGTAACTCATGACATATTCTCTACCTTGGATTCAATTTCTTCCATTTGCAAATATATTGAAGGATCTTTTGGTCTGTGAATATGTCCACCTGGACCCCATACAATTAATGACGCCAAACCTTTAATGTATAAATCACAACTGCAAGGCCTAAGTCATGTGTTGGATTGTTTTTCTCATGATTCTTAAGTTGCCTAGAGGTATAAATGATCATCTTGCAATATTTCATCATTAGTAAAACATCTATATCAGATTTCTCTTTCATATGACCTCCTAGGAATTGAGTTCTACAAAAATTTCCTTGATACGGTTACGATCTTATTAGTACTTGCAACTTGTTTTTCCAAATTTCTCGACAAAAGACATTACTAGGCTAGTTTTCTTATAGGACCATCTGTTTCAAATGAATAACATCTACTAGCTTGCGTGCACACCCTAATAACATCAACTTGCATGACATTGCCTCAATATGTGAAGTAACATCGTGCTCAGACCTTTCTTAGCCATCCTATTTCCTCATTATAAGTCTTATAGGATTTTAAGAAACCACTCTACTTCCCTGGTGAACATTCTCATGACTCCTTTTTACTGCTAAACACTTCCCAAAACACATATCGATACCCTTCATATATATTTAGCCCGAACAGGGCCTTTTCTGAAACTTGAGATCCTCCTAAATTTTTCAACGATGACTTCTTGTTTTCCTTATAAGTGTAGGACGTAGTCCACCTGATTCCATCCTCGATGAGTAACTCACCTTATTCCCCATATTGTAGTTACCACTAGTGTTTCCTGGTATTGCAGCCTAAGAGCTTTCATGTTAAACATGTTTGGTTCGTAACAAGTGTTCATCCTCTCTTAATCTGTTTCAAACATTTCCCCTTTGGTCTAGACAATATGTTGATACTATATTTCCTTTGTGACAAGAGCATTCATTCCCATCCCATGTTGCCCTTAATTCATAGTTGACAACCTTATTGTGCCACACACTTATTTGCCTCCCATGAACTTGTAGTATCATTCTGTCTGGTTTGTTGAGTTTATCACACCACCACTTCATCACCAGTAGTCTCACTTTCCAATGTAATATGTAGACATGAACTCCCTCTATATCTTTTAGTTGATATTCGGCATCATTCAAGTCGGCTGCATTACAGTTGATCCTTTATATCTTCTATTAACACTTATGCTCTAGGCGAGTCCACCATTCTGATACGAACTATTTTGCGATGACCATGACCATCTCAATTTTTAGATTTTCTTCCAATTTTGCTAGCCTCATTCTCTGTAGTTATTTAATAGCTATGCGCCCTTCCATATGTTACGTGGTCTTTTCCCTTAGTTGGGAATTCATCCTGCTCGCCTCTCGACACTTGTTGTGATATCCGTGGGAAAGTGTGTCCATCCGTGTATCACTTAACACTTCCTTTCTTGTAAGATTCTTAAGAGACTCTCCATCAAGTACCAATGCACTCTTGGATTATTATAACATCACATTTATCTTTCCCACTCGTTCTGTCTTTCTTAAAGCATAAGAGGTTTAGCTAAATCGGAAGTCCGTGATTAACTCATTCTAAAAACTCGCAACCTTTCACATTTGACCTATATTACTTCCTTGGGTTCCATTGTTCCTAACCCCCTAACAAGTATACAATCCCTTTGTAAACATACAATTAGTTTCTAAGATCGTTGACCATGTCATTCACATTGCCATGTATGAAGAATTTACCTTCCTTAACCTTCCACCTTTTTGGGGTATTAGTGGTCTATCATTAGCATATCCTTTCAGAGAATCATGGTACCCATTATCTCTTTTCTAGACTAAACATGTCTTCAACAAAATATTCAAACATCATAGCTACATGGTCTTACTCTTGTTTCATTGTATTTAAGTGGCTTCTCTATGGCCCTTCCTCGTCCACTTGGGGTGAATAATTCACATTTTGACACAAGTCTTGAATTTAGCAACTTCAGGGACATATGTCTCATGTCTCTATCCCTCATATATATGTTCAACTATTAGGGCGATTTAAGTCACCATGGTATTAACCTCATACGTTCTCTACTCTTATTCAACCACATAGGTTTGGGATCCAACTCCCTCATGTAAATATCCTTTTTGGAGTGTAACACCACTTCGCACATTTCTATGATTCTTATAACGTTTATAGTGCTAGGGTCTTCTCATTGTGGGTTCAATCAACTCTCCTTTCATAACTTCTTGTCTCCCGTGAGAGACCTACACATTTATCATTACTCTCCAGGCCATGCCTTTCATATATCACGTGCCTATGTAACATGTTTACATCTTACAATCATATAGATGGTTCCCACACTATCCACATGTACTAGTTAAGGTTATGTCTAATTTATCACATCACTGCCTCTTTCGAGGTGGGTAATCACTTCTAGCACTAGTCTCATATAAAACATGCTCATGGTACGATATACTTGTCTCATATGGTCATACTATTCATTAAACATGATACATGTGCCATCTGTTTAATATTCAAGCCTTTACCCTTTTGTCATGTCACATGACAGCATTACTTGGAATAAACCAAAAAAGCATTTAAACTTACCTTAAACCTCAACGCGCGAGTTGGAGGAAGAACAATTTCACAACCAGTTTCATCGCACGATTCAGAATATCAAAGAAGGATAATATTCCTAAATGCCCATGTAGCATCCTAATTATAGATGTGGTCGACAACACACCGATAATAAGGACTCTACTAGACACGGCTCCGAGACATCCTAGGACACTTTAAAACCTTAGGCTCTGATACCAAGTTTGACATGCCACAAAATCGAGGAGCGCGACCGGCGCTCAACCGAGTGAACCAGACCGAGCAAGCTTGTTAGATTTCATTCTACCCAAACTCATCCACGAATAGAGATAATGCATAGTTTCCTTAATTAGATAAAAGGTGTTCACGTCTACAATACCAATTCATTTCCAATAATGTCATCATTTCTAAAGTCTCAAATGGACAAGTAATACAACCACAACATAATATATATATTTTGACTTTCCCAGCACCAATACACAACCAACACTATGTCTGCGGAGCCTCTATAGATAAAGAAGAGTACAATGATAATGCCAGCAACAAGGCCCCGACTATACCTCAAACAGAATACATAAAGTACAAACGATTCATGACCCCGGAATGAAGTGGGGCTCACCAAGTCAGCTGGGAAGAAAGTACACTGCTATCACTGATCAATATCTCCTGCTGTGGAACCACCTGCATCCATTTAAAGATACAGTGCCCCTGGCAAAAGGGACATTAGTACCGTTGTATAGCACTAGTATATATAACTAAACACCCTCTTAATAGAATAACAAATATTATTACAAGATTATCATAATATCAATGAAAGCCTTAATCAAGATCAAACCTCAATTAGGATCAAGACAGTGTTCAAATTAATTTTCATATCTCACATTGGGAGATTTTTAGTATCGATATACCATTGTTTGCAATACCAATGTTCACAATACCAATGCCACCGTACTTTTAGCACGGATTTCAATCACGACCCGATCCGCTAGGCTATCAAATTATAGAATCAACCACAGTTACTATTAATACCAATACCACCGTAAATTTTGGTACGGAGTGCGATCACGACCCGATCGGCTAGGCTATCTCATTAGAGAATCAACCACAATTACTGTCAATATCAATACCACCGTAAATTTAGTACAGAGTCTGATCACGACCCGATCGGCTAGGCTATCTCATTAGAGAATCAACCACAATTACTGTCAATATCAATACCACCGTAAATTTAGTACAGAGTCTGATCACGACCCGATCGGCTAGGCTATCTCATTAGAGAATCAACCACAATTACTGTCAATATCAATACCACCGTAAATTTAGTACAGAGTCTGATCACGACCCGATCGGCTAGGCTATCTCATTAGAGAATCAACCACAATTACTGTCAATATCAATACCACCGTAAATTTAGTACAGAGTCTGATCACGACCCGATCGGCTAGGCTATCTCATTAGAGAATCAACCACAATTACTGTCAATATCAATACCACCGTAAATTTAGTACAGAGTCTGATCACGACCCGATCGGCTAGGCTATCTCATTAGAGAATCAACCACAATTACTGTCAATATCAATACCACCGTAAATTTAGTACAGAGTCTGATCACGACCCGATCGGCTAGGCTATCTCATTAGAGAATCAACCACAATTACTGTCAATATCAATACCACCGTAAATTTAGTACAGAGTCTGATCACGACCCGATCGGCTAGGCCATCTCATTAGAGACATCAACCACAATTACTATCGATATAAATTTCCAACACAATCACCACCGTGTGTGCGACATGGTGTCTGATCACGACCCGATCGGCTAGGCTGTCTTATTTGAGACATCAACTGTTTTATATCTATCATCGCATTTCATAATACTTTCACATCTTTTTATTTCATTGGCACCAGTGGCCATAATTATAAGATCATTCTTGCCACGTTGACCATTTTCAGTATTTCTTGCTCACCTTATCAATTTCAAACATCATTACCATCATCAACAACAAATACAATTCGAATCAAGGTGTGTAGTACACATGTGAGCAATTTAGAGTCTAAGGCACACAGAGATATTTCACAAAATTTGTCATAATATCCTTCATTGAAATACGACTCAAAGACATAACCTTTTAATACGTAACCCATACTTTGAAACTTACGAAATCATTATGGAATTCAATTCCAAGAGAGAAAGTTTAGCCAACATACCTCAATTGAGCTTCCTTAAACTCTAAAACGTTCCGGAATTCTTAGCAACTTCAATCTATTTTAGAAATATAACAAATTGAATCAAAATTAGGAAGATGATCATGGTTCTAGCTCATTTGAGCATTTTATCAAACAGTAGGTGTGCACAAGGTTTCAAGGTCTTTTTATGGGGGATGCCATCATCCCACAACCCAATCTTTACCATGTTTAGTTCAACAATCTTCCAACACCCCTTGATATCAGATGCATGTAAAATAATCAACTATCATGCCCAAATATTATCTTGCTATTTACCCATTTTCAAATGATTTCGAAATTAGGGTTTAGGGTGTAGAATCTTACCTCTAGGATGAAGAACTAGTGAGCTTGCCTTCTTAATCTTCGAAAACTTGAGCAAGAATTGAAGAACAATTATTGAAGAACACCTTCTCACTCTAGGGCACTCTCTCTCACTCTAAAATGTCAGCTTATATCTAAATATAGCCCAAAACGTGTATTTAACGAAGTAGGGTCTGGTTTTAAAAACCCAAAAATGAAGCTCCGTAACAGGATATGCGACCGCATAATGGTTATGCAGACCGCATATCGATCCCATAATTGATGTCAAAAATGACCAAAAATCTGCCTGAGTCTGCGGTCACTATGCGATCCGCATAACCATTATGTGGTCGCATAACGCACTGCATAACAGTTATGCGGTCGTATAGTCGACTGCATAATTGCTTCCAACTGACCCCATTAAATGCCTCACTATGCGGCCATTATGCGGTCCGCAAAGTGATTCTGCGGTCTCATAATGGACCGCAGAAATGCACTTTTCTGCCAAATATTTTCCTTTATATTCCGGTGCATTGTTCAATTCGGCACCACGAAACATTATTTTCTTTTGCAAAATTTTACGGGGCTTTACACTTAAGTACTTTGAAATTTTCTGGGGTGTTACATGTAGGATCTTATGTCAACTATTGAATCAACAAACCACATAGAAAGAATGCCTATAAATCTTGCGCCATTCAATAGTGCTCCAATTTCAGATATGCCTACCTCTAGTCATTTACTTCATAATCTGTAATGCCGTTAGCATAAGCTCATGACTCTTTGCGTGCATCTGTGCCTATGTGTGGAAGTCAATTTGAGCCTTTAATTATTAACTATGTACAGTTCTAATTGTTTTACTTGTGCGCCTAGTTTTATCATTTTTGAGCATCCTAAGTGAAGTCTAGAACTACCAAAGTAGTAGGTCCAAAGCCTCTTGGAACATTGGTATGGGATGGGTAAAGCACGCATAGGACGTGATTTAGAATTGAACTAGAACTCTTTAGGTAAACAACTTTAAGATAGTAATTGGGTAAACTGAGATGATAGTCTGTGCCCGCTGAATAATATGAGCAACCCTTACTTTTAAGAGAGTTGCGAAGTATTATTTATGTTGCACGGGGTCATCCTTTAGGCTAAAAGACTTAGGACCCCCCCCCTCTTTGTATGTCGTTATTAGATCTAAATAGTCGTATCCCTATATTCGTACTAGGATCTGTATTAATCATGTTGTAATAAAGTTCTGTGACTTCTGAACTCCTGGGTTTATTTGATCACCTAGCTTAATCATAATCCACATAATCTTAAGTTCAGTCGGGACCTACAATTGTGGACCTCGAGGAGAGCCTAGCACCTTCTCTTT
>AWOL01S0087376.1:0-21117 GCA_000715115.1 Nicotiana otophora
TGATGATTCTAAGAGAGATGGTACTGCAGGGTAGTTCCAAGGAGGTTTCTATCGGCGAGGATGGCATGCTACGACTCCAGGGTCGTCTATGTGTTCTAAATGTTGATGGCTTAAGGGATAGGATTCTAGAGGAGGTGCACAGTTCTTGATATTCCATTCATCTAGGTGTTGCGAAGATGTACCGTAACTTGTGGCAGCATTTTTGGTGGCGGTGGATGAAGAAAGACATAGTTGAGTATGTAGCCAGATGCCTAAATTGCCAGCAGGTTAAGTACGAGCACCAGTGGCCAGGAGGCCTACTCCAGTAGATGACTATACCTGAGTGGAAGTGGGAACGCATTCCTATGGACTTCGTAGGTTGGTTGTCATGGACCTTGCGGAAGTTTGATGCTGTTTGGGTCATTGTAGACTGATTGACCAAGTCGGCACATTTCATTCCTGTGATGACTACGTATACTTTAGAGAGATTGACCCAAATTTATATCTAGGAGATAGTTCGGCTGCATGGTGTGCCTGTTTCCATCATATCAGACAGAGGTCCTCAGTTTACTTCGCTTTTTTGGAGAGCAGCACAGAGTGAGTTGGCGACCTGTGTAGAGCTCAGCACAGCATTTCATCCACAGACCGACTGGCAGTCGGAGCAGATAGTTCAGATTTTGGAGGACATGCTCAGGGCATATGTGATTGACTTTGGGGGACAGTAGGATTGGTTCTTGCCTTTGGCCGAGTTTTCTTACAACAACAGTTATCAGTCCAGCATCGAGATGGCTCCATTTGATGCTTTATATAGTCAGCAATGTCGTTCTTCCATCGAGTGGTTTGAACTCGGCGATGCTAAGTTATATGGCACTGATTTGGTGAAGGATGCCTTGGAAAAGGTAAAGTTGATTTAGGAGCGACTTCGCACTGCACAGTCCATACAGAAGAGTTACGTGAATCAGAATGTGCGTGATTTATCATTTATGGTGGGCGAGAAGGTTCTCTTGAAAGTCTCACCGATGAAGGGGATTATGAGATTCGGGAAGAAGGGCAAGTTGAGCCCAAGGTTTATAGGCCCATTTGAGGTGTTGAGACGAGTTGGGGAGGTTTCTTAGGAACTTGCTTTGCCTCCCAGTCTATCGGGAGTTCATCCGATTTTCTATGTGTCTATGCTCCGGAGGTATCATGCTGACTCGTCACATGTGTTAGACTTCAGCACGATGCAATTAGATGAGAGCCTGGGTTATGTGGAGGAGCCATTTGCCATTGTGGATAGGCAGGTTCGCCAGTTAAGGGGCCAACCAGTCGTGGAGGCGACTTGGGAGTCCGGGGAGGATATGTGTAGCAGATATCCTCACTTATTCAGCACTCCAGGTATGATTCTGAACCCGTTCTAGAACCCCGTTACCCTAAATAAGACTTCTCATATGTGATTTTACTGTTTATTACTTGCGGGGATGGTTAGTTCGGGATTTGAAAGAGTTTGGGTTGAAATCGGAACACTTGGTTCCTTAAGGTTGGCTGAAAAGGCTAAGTGTGACTTCGGTCAACATTTTGAGTATACGACCTCAGAATTGAGATTTGAAGGTTCTGATAGGTTCGTATGATGATTTTGTACTTGGGCGTATGTTCGGATCGGGTTTTGGATGAACCGGGAGCGTTTCAGCGCTTAATAGTGAAAGTTTGTTTTTGGAAGGTTTTAAAGTTCTTTAAATGTGGTTTGGAGTATATTTTTGTGATATCGAGGTCCAAATGGGAATCTGAGACCGGGAATAGTTCTGTAATGTCATTCAAGACTTGCACGCAAAATTTGGTGTCATTTCGAGTAGTCTAAGTATGATTGGGCCCGCTCGGAGCAATTTGGAAACTTGGAATTCATATTTTGGTTCAATTCGGTTTTGGGGTGTGATTCTTAGTTTTGTTGTTATTTTATGTGTTTCGAGAGTTTGAGCAAGTCCGTATTATGTTTATAGACTTGTTGGTGCAGTTGGACGGGGTCCCCAGGGGCTCGGGTGTTTTTTGGACCACCCGGAGTCAAGTCAAAAATACCAGATTTTCTGTTCTGGTTTCCTTCTTCGCGAACGCGGATAGATCCTCGCGTTCGTGGTGAAGGATTTGGGGACTGGAGGTTTTTTCCCTACGCGTTCACATACGTAGGGACGCGTTCGCATAGAAGCCTGGGCCTGAGCAATCCAGTTGCCTTACGCGTTCGCGTGTTGGGCCCCGCATTCGCGAGGAGTAGGCAGTCTAGTGCATCGCATTCGCATAGGTCCTCTCGCGTTCGCGTAGAGACTTTTCCTGGGCTCTTCATTTTAGCTATCACAATTTTGAGAGCTTGACCGCGATCGCGTATGAGGACCCCTGGGCAAAATCATCTTTTAAAAACGGGAATTAGGCTTTTGTGGCTCATTTTCTTTCATTGTTAGGCGATTCTTGGAGCTCTTGGAGAGGGAATTTTACATAGAACTTTGAGGTAAGTAATTTCCAGACAATGTGAGTTTTACCTAGAACATGTAAATTAGTAAAAATCATCGGTTTAGGTGAAAACCTAGGTTTTTGACAAAAATGAGATTTCACCACGGAATTTGTTATGGAATATAGTAAAAATCATATATTTGAGTTCATGAGGTTATGGGTAACAACTTTCTTCAAACATTTCCGGAATCCGGGCACGTGGGTCTGGGGTTGAATTTTAGGAATTTTGCAAATAGGCTTGGGAAATCACTTTGATAGTTGGAATATATGATATTTTATGCGTGTATTAACTATTTTAAATAATATTTGACTAGTTGCGAGTCATTTGGTGCCAAATGGACGGTTTGGGCACAATCTTGGACCGGAAAGTAGGTCTTGAGACGAGGTAAGTCTTTTTTCTAACCTTGTAAGAGGGAATTAACCCCATAGGTGAACTTAATCATTATGTACTTCTATTTGTGGGGGCTACGTACGTACGAAGTGACGAGAGTCCGTGCGTAGCTACTATTCATGCTTATGTCCGGGTATATTTAGTCTTACACCATGTTGTTTTATTGATACCGTTGCTTGTCTATGCTTACTAACTGTTTGGATTAAAGCGGAGGTTGAGGATTTCAATATTTTAAAGGTTCCTAGCTGAATTTCATATTTTGGAAAAGAATTGAGAAATATTATGATAACCTGAGAAAATATATATTCAACCGCTTCGCAAGTATATTCCGCGATCGGGGTAAATTTTCACTACTCTCATGGGAGTGGGCCGTTCGCCTCGGCAGTTTAATTGATGTATTTATGGTTCAGGCCGTTCGGCCCTCGATAGTGCACAATATATTTATATGTATATTTGGATCGGGCCGTAAGTCCTCGGCATAATTCGTGCGTAAAGATATTGGAACCCCTTTATATTTAATATTAGTCCATGGACATGAAAGGTGAAAGGATTAGATGAGAGAAATGACTTGGTTCTCACTTAAAATGAAAGGACTGTTTACTTATTTTCCTGCTCTGAGTTCCATTATCATTTTATATATCATTTTTAATTAGAACTTCATACTATTATATTTTTGGCCCTTCGTAAGTGTCGAAGTCGACCCCTCATCACTACTTCTTCGAGGTTAGACTAGATACTTACTGGGTACATGTTGTTTATCTACTCACGCTACACTTCTGCACTTGATGTGCAGGATCTGAGGCTGGTGCATCTGGTTATCAGTCCGGTGCGCACGCTTGACGTCTCGCCCGAGACCACACGGTGAGCTGCCCTTCCGAGGCGTTCAGCTGCAGCCGGAGTCTCTCTTTTCATTTCTTTTCTGTCTATTTCCTTTCCGATAGTAGACTAGTATTCTTTTGTATATTCTACTAGAATTCTCATATACTTGTGACACCAGGTCTTAGCACACACTAGTAGACTTATGATTTTTGATTTATTTTTATGATTACGATTTGCACTTAGTTGCTTTCGTTTAATTATTTTACATCTGTAAATTCCTAAATCTTTTAACAACGAGGAATGTTATTCACTTAGCAAACTTATTTAAAACGGGAAACCACTAGATATTTCAATATTGGCTTGCCTAATAATGGTGTTGGGCGCCATCATGGACTAAAATGGAATTGGGTCGTGACAATATGGTATCAGTGCACTAGGTTCATGTAGGTCTCACAAGTTACAGGCAGACCAAATAGAATCTTGCAGATCGGTACTGAGATGTCCATACTTATCTTCGAGAGGATATAGGCTGTTAGAAATCAACTCTTTATTCACCTCCTATCGTGCAGTTGATGGTATACTAATTTCTTTCTCTTATTCTCTCACAGATGGTGAGAACGCGCGCAACAGACATTTCGGACCCAGGAGGAGCTGCTTCCCCTGTTGCTAGAGGCCGTAGAGGCCGGTGGAGGGAACCAGCCCGAGGTAAGGGATAAGAACTTCCCAGAGTTGCCCTAGTTGCACCACCAGCCGATCCAGTGGAGGATCTCATTGATGAGGAGCAGGGCGAGGTGCCCGCATCAGAGCCAGCCTCAGTAGATTTCATTTCAGCACCGGGCTTCCAGGAAATCATAGGTCGTATACTACGGTTCATGGATTCTATGACCCAGGCTGGTCTATTTCCAGTAGATCCAGCCACAGCTCAGGTGGGAGGGGGAGCACAAACCCCTACTGCTCGGGCACCTGGACATGCAACTGCTATATATCATACTCGGGGTACATTACCCGTGGGCGGGGCCCAACCAGTTGCAGTAGTTGTACCTGAGCCTAGACCAACTGCTGCCGGCGAGCTGTAGAAGCTTTTGGACTGATGGACTAGGCTACACCCTCCTGTCTACGGAGAGGAGCGGCATGAGGATCCCCAGGACTTCATTGATAGGTGCAGGGAGAGATTGAACAACATGAGTATATTGGAGTCCCATGGGGTGGATTTAACTACTTTCCAGTTAGAGGGCAGGGCCCGTAGGTGGTGGCAGTCTTATCTTCTTGCCAGGCCAGTGGGTTCTCCTCCCACGAATTGGGACCAGTTTACACAACTTTTCTTGGATGGGTATATCCCACCCTCCCAGAGGGGAGAGTTACGGTGTCAGTTTGAGTAGCTCGAGCAGGGTTAGATGTCAGTGACCAACTATGAGGCGAGATTCTATGAGTTGTCTCGCCATGCACTTATGATACTTCCTACTAACGCAGATAGAGTGCAGAGGTTTGTTGGAGGGTTGCACTCTGGTATTCGGGCTAGTATGGCCCGGGAGGTTGAGATGGGGACTTCTTATCAGCTAGTGGTAGAGAATGCTCGGAGGATTGAGGGCTACCGCCAGAGGGTAGAGAGCAGATGCAACGGGACAAGAGGACGCATGTTTTTGGAGAGTTCAGAGGTGCCCCAGCTGGGGGTAGAGGTTATTTTGGGAGGGGTCAGCCCAGCAAATCCCCATATTCAGCACCACCACCTCCTCGAGGTGTTCCAGCGCGACCCTACTTCAGTGCTATGCTGGAGAGTTATTACCACCCGCCAGCTATTCAGGGTTCTTCCAGTGGGTACTCCGATCATCAGTGTTCTTCCGGTGCTTATTTCAGTGCCATGCCAGAGAGTTCATACCGCCCACCCACTTTTCAGGGTTCTCCCGACTGGTATTCGGGCCATCAGGGTCAAACTTCAGGGCAGCACTCCACCGCTCCGAGAGGTTGTTATAAGTGCGGGGATCCTAGTCACATGAATAGACATTTCCCAAGACTATGGGTCAAGGCGGTGCAACAGAGTCAATAACCCATGATTTCAGCACCAGTTGCCGCACCTACCGTCCGGTCATCCAGAGGTGGAGGGTAGGTAGGTAAGGGCCACCCTAGAGGTGGAGGTCAGGCAAGTGGGGGCCATCCAGGTGGTGCTTCGGCCAGATTCTATGATTTTCCGACCAGGCGAGATGCAGTAGCCTCAGATGTAGTTATCACAGGTATTATTTTTGTCTGCGGTAGGGGAGCTTCAGTACTATTTGATCTAGGGTCTACCTATTCATATGTGTCATCTCTATTTGCTTATTTTTTGGATATTCCTCGTGAGTTCTTGGGTACTCCTATTTATGTGTCCACTCCTATGGACGATTTTGTTGTTGTGGATCGGGTTTATCGGTCATGTATGGTCACATTTGGTGGATACGAGACTAGAGCGGATCTTCTGTTGGTTGATATGACCGACTTTGAGGTCATCCTGGGCATTGAATGGCTATCCCCATATCACTCCATCCTTGATTGCCATGCCAAGACTGTTACCTTAGCGATGCCAGAGTTGCCTAAATTGGAGTGGAAGGGTTCGTCTGTCAGTATATCTAGTCAGGTTGTCTCTTTTATGAAGGCTCGACACATAGTCGAGAAGGGTTTTTTGGCTTATCTAACCTATATTCGGGATACTACTACAGAGTCTACGGTGATTAATTAAGTACCAATTGTCCGGGAGTTCTCCGACATGTTTCCTTCTGATCTTCCAGGCATGCCATCAGATTGTGATATCAACTTCTGTATTGACTTGGCTCCAGGTACCCAGCCTCTATCTATTCCCCCGTACCGTATGGCTCCGATAGAGTTGAAGGAGTTGAAGGAGCAGCTTGAGGAGTTTCTAGAAAAGGGGTTCGTCAGGCCAAGTGTATCACCTTGGAGTGCCTCAATGTTATTTGTGAAGAATAAAGATGGGACTATGCGGATGTGCATTAATTACTGCCAGTTGAACAAAGTTACCATCAAGAACAAGTACCCGTTTCCGCGTATTGATGATTTATTTGACCAGTTACAGGGTGCTAGAGTGTTCTCTATGATCGACTTGAGGTCGGGGTACCATCAGTTGAAGATTCGGGACTTGGATGTTCCGAAGACTACTTTCCGTACTAGATATGGCCATTATGAGTTTCTGGTGATGTCCTTCGGCTTGACTAACGCCCTAGCCGCATTTATGGACTTGATGAACAAGGTGTTCAGGCCTTATATTGATTCGTTTGTTATTGTCTTCATTGATGACATTTGTTTTACTCACGTAGCATGGAGGATTTGTGTTCAGGCCTAGTTGAAGTTATTATTCTCTCATTTTCTTACTAATTATTTAACTGTTGAGTTACCTTACTTAAAGTTGTTGTTTCTTGGAATATCTTATTGTTGAAGTTATAAGGGCCGTGATTCACATTTAGCCAAAGTTATAAATTATTGAAATACCATTCTTGTTGAGATATTTACTTTCGATTGCTAATGTATAGATACTTGTACATATTATGGTTGATACACGAGCTATTTATTGTGGAAATATTATTGTTGTTGACTTCTTTGGCAAGTTGTGGTATTGGACACTTGAGGTGAGATTTGTGATGTGTTGTGATATTGATACGCATGCGGTGGTATAAAGATTGGGGTTGATACGCATGCGGTGAGATAAGGTGGGCTTGATACGCGTGTTGCTAGTAGGAGAACTACTTGAAGCCACGCGATGTGATAAGGTGGGCTAAAACGCGGGTAGCTTTTCGAAAAATTATTTTCAAAACTAAATGTAAGGCAACCGTAGTGATATAAGGAAAGACTGTGTTTTGATTTGTGAAATGAGACTACGAGGCGGTAACTCGATAGTGATTCTTGGTTATACCTTTCATTTACATCCCTTGTGTTTTATTTGCACCGTCTCCTTGGCATTCCTATTATGTGTTTGTTTTCCGTGATGTCTTAATTGCCATAATTTTAGTGTAGCTCTTCTTGTTATATTTCTTCATTGTATCATTTCCATTGTTTCCATTATTATACCGTACTATACTTGTTCAATTTCTTTATTTATGCCAGTAGGTGTCTTGACCTAAGCTCGTCACTACTCTATCGACGTAAGGCTTGATACTTACTGGGTACCGTTATGGTGTACTCATACTATACTTTTACACATCCTTTTGTGCAGTTACAGGTACTTCATACCAGGCTAGGCATCTGTGAGTTGAGCACAGATCAGAGACTTCGAGGTATACTTGCCGGCATTCGCAGGCCTCAGAGTCTCCCTCTATCTAGTTTTTATTTCATTCTCCTTTTGTAGATACTGTTGTATAGGGTTATTCAGTATACTCGTGTAGAGCTTGTGACTCAGTATCACCAGATTTTGGGTGTTATGTTCAGTTGTATTGCGGAGCCCTTTTTATGATAGCTATTGGTTTAAATCTGAAGTTTTATTACTATTTACGTTAAATTCTTCATGTATGTTAGGCTTACCTAGTCTTAGACACTAGGTTCCATCACGACATCCTTTGGAGGGAGATTGGGGTCGTGACATCAAAAATTATCACAACAATTTATTTTATTCTCATGTCTTAGAGATTCCACCGATAATTATTATTATTTTGTGGTTGTAATTAGTGGTTATTCATTTGGCACGTAGGAAAGAAATATTGTTATCTTTATGTATTTTTATTTATTGAAAATGATTAATTTAAAGATTTTGTTTCAAGCACACTTTTAATCATTTAACATAATTATGTTTAAAAAGGCCTCTCCATGCATATCTTAAATATATAGATGGGTATTTTTGTATGATTTGATTTATTTGGGTCGGATAGTGTACCGGGTGTCGGTCACATATTTTCGGTCATGACACTAATCATTAACTTTTACCCCTGCCTTGAAAATTAAAGAACATAATTATACCCCATTAATTACACCCAATTCCATGTTGACTAAGTAATTACTTGGGCAGAGAATATACTAAATTGTATAATTACACTCATTTACACTCTCCACTCCTAAGTTAATTTCTTTACATGCTCTTCATGTATGTAGGAGTCATCCTGCACCAAAATCGAAATATAGAAAAAACAAGTACAACAATAATAACAAATCGAGTGAAATTTCACAAGTGGGGTCTAGGGAGGGTAGTGTGTACGCATGCCTTACCCCTACCCTATGAAGGTAGAGAGACTATTTTCGGTAGACCCTCAGCTCAAGAACAGTAAAGGGAGCGATAAACTATCAATAGCATCAACAAGGTAATATGACAATGGAAGCAAGTGACACAGTATGTAATAACAAAGATCTAAGAATACGAAAATACAAGAATAATGCTCATACTACCAGTAAGAATGACACACCATGTAATAACAAGAAACTGAGAATAGTAAAATATAAGACTAGTACTAATACTGCTGGTGAGACTAGGAGAAATTTTCGATTATGTGTCAACTCACAACTCTAATTCTCGACTTTTACGCCTTCATATCAAGGGTCATGTCTCGGTAAGCTCAAGTAGTGCCATGTCCTGTCTAATCACCTCTCTCCAGTACTTCTTCGGCCTCCCTCTGCCCCTCCTCTAACCTGCCATGATCAACCTCTCACACCTCCTAACCGGAAAAAACAGTAGGGGGGAAAGGGGAAGTTCTTTTTTTTCTTTTTAATTTTCAATCACATTAGGCGATTAGGGATGGAGAGAAGAAAAAAGACTGAGAATTGAACTAACTATATCTCTTGATGGTGAGGGGTGAAGCTCGACAATGTGTTAAAAATCTTTTATTCTTTCTATTTGGAACTCATTCATGCTCCCTCGCCTGAGTAATTAGAACGAAAAGAAGAGAAAGAAAGAAATATCTACGTCAAAGATGGGGTATATATTTGATTTTAATCTCATCAGTATTTTGTTTAGACCTAATTGAAGTGATTTCGTTCTCTACATAGCTCTAGAATTAAAGTTAGTCAATAATTCTAAAAAGATATTCAATGCATTTTTTTGTGAGAATAAAGTTCAATGCATGATTTCAATAACATTGCTCAAATAGTATATTGGAGAATTTTTCTCGTTCTTTCCCCAAAAATGCCATTAATGAAAGGCAGCAATGTACTCCAAATTCTTAGATTAGGTAGAGGTAGCTGTAATTTATAACCATATGGTTGGCACTATTAGACTTGTTTTATTCATAAACATACCTCTCTACGTACATGCATAGTATCTGGCCAACTCTAGGCCATAACATTTCATTATGCAACTTCCTCCATCGCGCACTTTCACATTCAAGCATCACTATATCTTTTCAAATACTATTCTTCAATGTCGAATTCGTTCACCTTTTTTTTTTGTTAAAAAAAAAAAGAAGAAGAAATTCCTGGAGGTGAATTGGGAGGTTGTATATGGTAAAAATCGATCTCGGAGAATTAGGAAGCGACACGCGTCAAGGATGACCGGTCAACAGTGACTCAACTATGATGGCACAGGATACAAACCTGTGGCCGAATAAGAAGTAATTCAAGATATAAGCATTATAGAAACGTTACAGAAGACCCTAAGATCCCTCCGGCCTTTATTAGGCTTTATTACACTATAATCTTTATTACCTTTTAACTACCCTTTATTATAGAATTAATACTAGTAATTAATGGGGCATAATTTGTAATCATGCAGCCCATAACTCTAGTATAAATAGAGGCTTTTATTCTATTGTAAGACATCAAGAAATACTATTAGCAAAAGGCAAATTATTATCCCCAATGAGAACATTCTAAAGCTCATGCCTGTCTCTTTTTTAATTATCCTTATTTACTCTGTTTGCACTTTATTATTTTACTTTATCGGACCAATTTAATCTGTATTTCTATAAACTATGTTATAAATTTAATTGTACCATTTTACGGGTAAACAGTTTGGCGCCCATCGTGGGGCATGGACAATTGTGGTGTTATTTTGATCTTTTCATTTTATACTAACGTACTTTAAAAGTTATTCTATTTTAAGCATACTACAGCTATGGTACGCAATGATGTCAACAACTCTCTCGATATTGAAACAAACAACAACGATGAGCTCAAGGACAATCTCCATGACGGGAATCAACATGAGGGTTCAACTAGTGAAATCCGTCTCGATGGAAATGAGTGAATTCATACCGGGTATAAACAAATACTCCGTGCGAGGAATGAACCCATCGTCGAGATGGTAAAAGTTTTGAGAGCACATCAAAGGAAAATCATGAATCGTATCTCAAGACATGACCAGATAATGATTGAGCTTTAACAAGTAATATCGGGGGCTTCAAATAATTCAAACGGTGGAGTTCGAGTCTCTCCTTGCTTGCCAATAAGTCAAACGATCCCGGGAACTGGAAACGTTGCTATAAGAAGAGAGTTTAGATCAAACTATAACCAAGCGGGTGGAACAAACAACGAATTTGGAAATAAGAACAACGTAGATGATTTTTTCAAAGGCGAACTCATGAGGTGTAATAGAAATAAATTCTCTAATGGATCAGAATGCTAAGGAATTTCATGTCCGGAGAGATTAGATCCCGGGAGTACCACCGGTATTGAAGGAACGTATGCAAAGAAGTATACGCAGTTATCGTTCAAACCAAGTGCGGCCCCGGATTTATTCCAAGAAGATTCAAGATGCTGGATATCTCAAAATACGACAGAACATCGGATCCACATGAACATATTATAACTTACACTATAGCTGTGAAGGAAAATGATTTGGCTCCACATGAGATCGAATCGGTCTTGTTAAAGAAATTTGGCGAAACCCTAACAAAAGGAGCTTTAACATGGTATTCACTTTTAGCTAAACACTCAATTGATTCTTTTGAAATGCTTGGAGATTCCTTCATTAAAGCTCACGCTGGAGCAAGGAAAGTTTAATCTAGAAAGCAGATATTTTCATAATCGTTCAAGGAGACTCAGAGTTGCTATAGGAATTCGTAATCTGATTCCAAAGGGAGAGAATTGTCACGATCCAAAATCCCTCCTTAGGAGTCGTGATGGCACCTACTCTCTAACACTAAGTAAGCCTAACACTTATTGAATTAATAACAGATTTTAGCTTATTAACTATTAAGCATGAAACAAAAATTTCTATATAAATCCAACAATCCAAGGTAGATACATAACATCCCAAAACCGGTAGCACAAGTCATAAGCTCTACTGAGTTTTCTAGAAAATCTCTAAGTACAATTGCTTCGAAATAAAAATAAATAGTACAAGTAAATTTCAGAAGGTGACTCCGAGGCCTGCGAATGTAGCGGTAGGTATACCTTGAAGTATCCACATCAATACTCGATCTGCTATCTAATGACCAGTGCGCTCCCAAGTACCTGCATCTGCACAAAATGTGCAACAAGCATAGCATGAGTACACCATGGCGGTACCCAGTAAGTATCAAGACTAACCTAGGTGGAGTAGTGACGAGGGACAGTCAAGACACCTACAAGATATAATAACATGTACAAGTATGAATGTGAAACTAATGGGAACAATATCAATATAAAGCTAAGCATGGCAAAAATAACAAAACAATACTTGCAATAGAAAACTAGAAACAACAATTAGCAACAAGGAACAATTGGTCATAATGCCGTAGATTAAGCAGAATACAGTTAAAGTTCGGTGAAACCAAGTAAGGGAAAATAGGTAATACCTCAATAAACAACCGCTTCCACACAAGGTTTATACAAGAATTTCCTCGAAGTACCACACCTCAAAGTCACAAATCACGGGTCCCAAATCACGAACCCTAATCATTTGGCATCTAGTGCCCATATTACAAATCACAATGGCACAGACAACTCACGTGCCGATATCTGCACGGATAACTCACGTGCTAAAAGAGTGACAATACCTCATATCCGCATGGACAACTCATGTGCTAGCAGTAACAATACCTCATAACCGTACGAACAACTTACTTGCCAATAGTAAAACTCACGCACGGAAGGCAGGTATACAAGAATACATGTAAATGATCAATAAACATCAGGGTTCATCTTTTTAAACTGATATGAGTGATTAATTACGGTGTATGCTTGTGAAAGTTTTCTCTCACAACTCGAGTCAACAAGTAAGATCAGAGACAATGAATGGCACATAGGAAACAACACAACAAACATAAAATGCATGACTCGCACAAGGCAGGCACAAAAATAACAAAAATGTTATCAATAACAATGCCCCCAGGCCATCACAAGTCATCACAAATCATCCTCGAGATAGCCCCCTTGTCTCACCGCATGCGCAACAATAAAGTATATGCCAACCTTATCTCACTACACGCGCATAATAATATTCCTTCCTTGTCTCGTCACATACGCAAACCCACATATATAGTCTGCTTTGTCACGCTGCATGTGCAATATCAATAATAACAATAGCACGGACAACTCACGCGTGAACACCCCGACAAATCCTCTCAATAATATCACATGTTCCAAAAATATATAACAACACAATATAACAACTCGTACCACATGTGCCCATATGCCACAATATTTCCTTAAGACAATTCCAATACCACAACTACACATAGCCCTCGGCTCAACAATATTGAATACAATAACAACAATAACACAGGAGTATGACAAGTAAATCAACACAATAATTACACAACATAAAGACCAGAAGAACGAGCTCACGACGAAAGACATAACAAGTAATGACGATTTAAAACAAAAATAACTCAACAATGAGAGAGATATTATATAACAACGATGTCAAATAAGAGTAACTCAACAATAGGATAGATAACATGTAAGAATGATTTCAAATAAGAATAACTCAACAATAAGAGAGATAACATGTAACAATGATTCCAAATAAGTACAACTCAATGATAAGAGAGATAACATATAACAATGACTTCAAATAAGGATATCAACAATAGAAGAGATAATATTAACTTCAATTAAGGATAATCAACTATGGAAGAGATAACATGGCAAAAAAAAGATAACAACTTCAATTAAGGCATATAAGAGTATATTCGGCAATAAAGGGTAGAACATGAACCAATTAACTTCAAATAAGACATGTAAGGGTAAATTTAGCAATGGAGGATTTAACATGATAAGACAACATAATTTTAATATACATAATAACCTAAGAGTCTAAATTGGTAAAATTTTCACATATAAGTCATGTACACACTCGTGTACACATCTTTCACGTAGTTCAAATAGTGCAAACAAACCAATCCCTACAGGGTAGTTCCCCCACACAACGTTTAGGCAAGATACTTACCTCAAAAGCCCTCAATAAATACTCTAAAATAGCTTTCCCTTTATAATTCACCTCCACTTGGCTCAAATATAACCAAAATAGACTCAATAATATCAAATAATGCAAGAGAAATCAATTTCAACAATTAAAGCTACGATTTTTGCACAATTCCTCAAAAGTCAACAAAAGTGTAACGACCCGATGGGGCATTTTGTGTAATTGAGCCCTGTTTCCCCTTTTATTTCTTCACACATGTGTGTTTATGCTTTTATGATTTGAGGGGTTGATTAGTTTCATTCCGAGGAGATTTCGGGTTGATTTGGACCCTTGATTCTTGACTTAGAAGTTTAAATTTGAAAATATTGACCAAACTTTGACTTTTGTGAAAACAACCCTTGAACTATATTTTTATGCCTCCAATATATTTGTATCGTGATTTAGTACTTGAGTGCATGCCTGAAATTGATTTTGGAAGTCCGAAGGTTGATTTGTGTAGATTTGCAGAAATTTGGCAGTTTTAAGTTGAAAAGTTTAATCGTAGGTTGACTTTTATCCATCAAACTCGGAATTGGATTTTGGGATTTGGAATAGGTCTTCTATGGCATTTAGAACTTGTCTGTAAAATTTGGTGCCGTTTGGAGTTGAATTGATAGGATTCAGACGCTTTGTTGTATTTCTAGAAGTTCTTGAAAATTTCTTTGAGATGTTATTTTTTGATATTTGGATCGCATGAGCGAGTTCGTATGATATTTTTAGACTTGTGTGGATATTTGGTTTGGAGCCCCGAGGGCTGGGGTGATGTCACAACCCAAACCGATAGGCCGCGACAGGCACCCGGTATCTTACTCAACCTAGTACCACCATAACGTATCTTTTCGTATCATACTATTATAGATAACTAAACCGTAGAGGATGCCGTGAGATAGGTAAAATATAATATGTAATACCAGCTTATACATAAGACATATGGGCCTATAAGACCAAAATAACCACTCGTACACTGAACATAGGCCGACAAGGCCATACAATCTTTTATGTACATGACATCTGTCTACAAGCCTCTAAGAATACATAATTGTCATATTGGTAGGGACAGAGCCCCGCCATACCAAACAATACACATCTAAATCATACAGAGCAAACAAAAAACTCCAGAGCAAATGCAGTGCACCAACATCTTCCCTGAGTTGATTGCCTACTTGGAGGACTCTCGACCTGTTTATCATGACCTGCGTGCATGAAACGCAGCGTCCCCAGGCAAAAGGGACGTCAGTACAAATAATGTAACAAGTATGTAAGGCAATATACTGAAAGCTGAAAATGAACTGATAATATAATAACTGTAATTAACTGGGAGTCAAAGATAGTCTGAAGATATTCTTACCTGCTGATACTGACTCAACTCTCTCAATATAATAAGTAAAATAGTTGTCCAGCCTTATAAGGCTCGGTATATATATACAGTTGCTCTGCCGTAGTAACCTCGCTCATAGGCGCTCGGCCATACTAGGCTCTGTATCTCGACCAACTGGGCTCGCTCATAGGCGCTCGGCCACAGTAGGCTCGGTATATAACTTACCATCTGATTAGAGGTTGCCCAATAAGGGCCTGCCCATCGATTATAGCTCGATGGTAATGAAAATACTCTAATACTGTCTATATAGGCTCTCTGTTCTCTTGACTGAAAGAAGACAATACTCAATTAAATATGAAGTCCCGATAAGGAGAATACTGTAATTTATGAGACTAGGATAATGTATATATATTTGGGAGTATGACTTCTCTTTATGCCTCATTATCAAACACATATAATTACGAGATCATACCAAAATGAAGGAAGGGCTTAGCCTTAACATACCTGGACCGATTCTCTTGATAATTCCTCAAACACACATCTTTTACGACGAAACATGTAACAACGAGATCGAAATAAGGAACAATCCGTATGATATTCTTGAGAAAGATTGCACCGTACTCCTTTGCTATAGTATTAAGTAGTCTTTGCATGGAACATTTGAAGCAATTACGTTGCCATTGCCAATCAACATCTTTGCTAAAGTTTTCTGTCACGTTTTGCTTTAGTGTGAAGAGATATATCTACCTTGGTAGCTCAAATTTCTCAAGGGCCATTTCTAATCTTGTTGAGAAGAAGCAACAAATGTATTTCTCTTGCTAACAATGTTGCTTGACCTACATGTTATAATTATATCCTCCAAAAAGTGAATAGAAGGAAAGGAAATAACTCTTATATTTCCTTGCTTTACATACTGTCATCGCCACTATCCCTTCGCCAAGACTCATTTTGATTCATGCCACATATTAAATGAATGTAAGAGTCACAATGTTTTTAAGGCAAAAGCCGCCACGCGATATTATCTAACTTTATCCAAAGATTTTTAATTATCTCCCACTAAAATTAATTAATTACTCGATTATCCACATAATTAAGAATTATCTCAATTTACTTAAATACTACTCACTTTTAATATACTTTATACACCTTATTATCATGGCCATGTGGTACTTTGTATGGTACTAGTCCATAAATACCAGGTATTTTAGGTCGGGGTGTATTTTATACAACATGCCAAACTTCGACGAAATTTATTTTCTTCGATTTGCTTACCCTCTCACTTTCACGAATTTACTTATCCATTGTTTGAAATAGCATAATACTTATAATCCCAAAATAATCTCATTCTCGAGCTTACATCGATTAACTTACAATAAAACTTTAACGTATATTTTCGAGCTTTCATCAATTTATTTATGGCGTACTCTTTTGTACAAAAAATATGGGGTGTAACATTATTTCCCCCTTTGGAACATTCGTCCTCGAATGTTGACTGATGCACTTATCATTCTTATAACCCATATCTCTTGCGAATACTTTAATATTCTTCTTTCCATTTAGGCAACTGTTCTTTGAATAAATCCAAAGGCCAGGGCATTCCCCCTTTATTCCTTTTTCTCATACCACGACTTTTTTCTAGCTCTTAGCTAATCTCTAAACCTCACTTTGTGAACATATACAAAATTATGTCAAGCTGTCCCTCTAGGTGTCATTAGCTTTACTACATCTAAGTAAGCCATACTATACCACAACTCTTACTTCGATTTATTATTACTGAGGTCTACGACCAAACTTCAGGTTACTCTCATTGCTTATCCTATATGCATAAAGCTAAGTCTTTTAATACTTCCTTATTACTGTTCATCGTAAGAATGACAACCTAATATCAGCTTATACATTGTGACTTTTGTCCATCCATTATGATTCGCCTCATTATTGATCTACAATGTACCACTGATAACTTGAAACTTCTTACGTAATACATTGCCACTAGGGCTTATGTTGCATCGAGGAATATTTGAAGTGATTTTCCTGATCCACTTAGGGGCGATACTGTACTTAAATAATCAAATTTTATAGTATCCCAATATGATTCACCTTACGTGGGTATTTTAATTCAGTACAATCCATGAAATCCTCTTCAAATCATTACTCAATCGAAGGCCTAATTGTCATCCTTCATCTAACACAATTACACCTTCATTCGACTACGAGGCCATCATTCCATCTCTTCTAAATACTACTAGTCTTAGATTCCTTTGAGTTCATTCAGGGTATACTGAGCTTTCTTTAACTTAGAGAAGCCATCAGCTCCCTTGTTTTCATTGGCTTAATCCCAAGGACTCATATGTTTCTCATTACCTTCTCGCTCGCCCTTTCTTGTCCTTACTCCTGTCTTCCTAAAATCTTGTCGCTCTATCATACTTTAGCTTGCGATCTACACATATCCATTTATAATACTCGCAACCTTCCTTCAACTTGCTTGCACTATAGATTTTCTTATGTTATTCTGGAACATCAAGCGAGACATCACATCCTCTCTAACTCTTCTTTACTCTTTTGACTAGGTCTCTCGGTACCTAGAAGACATAGTCTGGAAGATATGCCATCAATGACACCGCTATCATTCCTGGATATTGAATCCTAATGCTTCTAGTCCTTTATCTGAAATATGGATTATTCACAATCTTCTACATTTGAGTATCTTGTACGTTGTTCACCTTTACCTTACTTACCTTAAAAGCTCGCCTCACATCTTGTATCTCTTTTATGAGCTCCCTTCCACATAGTTATAATTCACATCCATGACTTGAAGCTCTATTATAATACTTGCACCTCTGGTGCATACACAATCCGGTAGTAGCTCCATGCTGACTTTTTACGTGGCTGGTACTTTGCTAACTAGCTCTATCGTAGGGCCGTTATGGAATACGGTTGTTGCATAATCTCTCTTGTACCTCTGATATTAAGGGTGATTCTGAAATATTTTTAATCACGATTTTTATAATTTTCTGGGTCCAATAATCAGACTCCTGATTTACTTGGTTGATGTAACGCTTTAGTTTTCGCTTCCTTCTGATCAACCTTTATGTAGGCTTAAGCTATCTTCCGACTTACGGCTCCTAGTATTAGTTATTACTTTAGTCTTTCATGGACGCTATGGAATATCCATGATACAATCTTCTAACAATTCAATCCTTTGTTTATGGCCTAGGCTCAATTCCTTATTTTACCTTATACCGAAGTCTTCTATGGCTGTATGAATGTCAACATATATGCTGCATGGATATCACTCTGAAGTCTTACGTGCACCATCCCTTTTGTTCCTTCTGATCTTCCTTTAAACGTAAACTATTACTTTTCCTGGTCTTTCTACCCCTCTGTTGCTTGTATACTTAACTTATCTTAGTTCCCACACATGCCGGAATTTTTGTGCAACTCACATGGTCTCGAATATTACTTTTGGTTTCATTTCCAGCTCATTAGATATGATAGGTCCCACTTTCTTATGGAGTGCATACAATGTTGTAGTGAGACTGCTATTACCAGACCATTTCTTCTTCAAGTTACTATGCTTAGGTTGAAGCCTTCTTCCTTATTTCCACAGCTAGTCTTTTGTTGTCGTACTTAGGGAGGACCCTCTGATTCTTGTAAAGCTGCGAGCTTATTACATCGTATATTTGACAAAATATTTGATGCTCTTCCTCGCCTATAATTATCCGTAGTTACTTATTTCCATGCACTTGTGCTTGTAGGGTTGCTCCTGATCTGAAGTTTTGACTGTCTTCCCAGTGAGAGTATCTTTTATTTCCATAACATTCATACAGTACCTTTAACTACCCCAACTCTTATCTGAATATTTCCCAAAGGTCACGATGTCGTATTTGCGAGACTGAATTCCCCATGTTGGGGTTCACTATATTTGTCTTGCACAATCTGTTGATTTGTCTGTGTCCTCTTGTTTAGCCATAACTAGGCTCTCCTGAATCAACTACTAACTACTCATTGTCCCATTCTCATATCAATATTCCGCGTAATCTTTCTTAAGTTATTTCCTTTGTCTTAAGTTATGTCTCGCACTAGTTCCTTATCTATCAATAACATCTCGGGTAGGAACCCTTACTCCCTCTACTTGACGTCATGCTTGTATAATATTCTAGAATCATAGCATATTTGTAGGATTTGAATGAGTGCAATCTCATCCCTTTCTCATTTTCTTGTCGCATTCTTCCTTTACCATTCCATAGTTACTAGAACTATTTAATTCTGACTTAATGCCACATCATACTATATTCCCCCCTTTAGGGGAGCACTAAGATTTAGTTCTACAATGATATACATATAGATGTTTTACCTTTTCATAATTGGCATCTTTTAACATCATCAATGATCCTTACTCGCCTCGCGATAATCTTTATGTACCAAGGATAACAAAATTCCTTACTCGCGAGGGTGACACTTAGTATAACTGGCACATACAGTCCCTTAAGCTTAACTTTGCTAAAATTGCTTGCTTAGGGAAGCGTCTTCCTGAAAGACCATTCTCTGAATTTCTCATGAATCTCCTTCTGTTGTACATTCTATTATCGCCGGAACGAAATCTGAAATTCTCACGATACCGACTATTATCAAATTACTCAGTCCCTAATTCATGTTTAGTTTACCTTGTTCATCAGTCCATACTGATTTCTATTACTCTGGAGTCTAACCTTTCCTTCTGGTAGTCGTGTTGGAGTCATAAACTTATTTATCGAAATGAGGATATGACTTTATGGCCTATACTCTTTTGTTGTCTCAAGGCATGTCACCTCTCGTCTTTTGCTTCAGTTGACTATAGGCTTTGTAATACTGTCATTCATTTCATTTTTTGTAATCTTCCGTTGTCATCCATGTATCACAGCTTACTCATAATGCTTCATTAACTCTCTTCTTTTTTTTTCCTGCTAACATTTCTTACTATTACTTTATTCTGAAAACTTCAACAAGACATTCTTTTGTTTTTAGCTCCCCTTGCCCCATCCACTGGTTCTTCGAATTGCCTAACAGTTTCTCCCTACTAGGGATGGGAGCCATACCAAGGTAATATATATCCCTTCAAGGCTTCCAGTGCCTATCCTTGTAGTACTCATATCTAGTTGTACTATTTTAGAATGCACCATCTGGGTGTCTCACAAGGAGATCTATTAGCACCTTTGTAAAATCCTTCGAAAATGTCAACTAACACAGTCAATCCATTCACCATTTTGGGTTACTCTAACCCATCCGGATCCTGATATCCCATCCTTTTCTTAAACTACACTTGTTAGCCCCCAGTAGGTTATAACTGAGTTGGGTGTGGCCAATTATACATACCTCTGGTATTATTGAAGGTAATTCAAAATGCTTATATTTCTCTTCCTGAATGGTAAATAATGATAATCTTCACTAGTTGAGTACCATGTACGCTCCTTCATCTTGCTTCTTTTACTTGTTGAAACTTGTATCTATCTTCTGAATCTCTCATTGTCTTTCATCATAGGGGTGGATAGATATTCCTGCCTTAAGGCACCTTATCAAAAGGCTTACACGTCTTAGTGTACCCATGATCTGCTGAAGACCTCATTTATCCATCATAAGCATCATGCAAAATTGAGTTCCTCTGACTCAACTCTTTCACAGCCGCATGCAATCTCTTACCAATCATCTTTCTAGAAGTAGGCATCGTCGTATTATGAATAAGATAGAGTTTAGGAAATTGAGTTCCTACAACGGAGCTCTACCACACGATCTAGAGTAAGAAGAAAGAGTACAACAACAACAACAACAACAACAACCCAGTATAATCTCACTAGTGGGGTCTGGGGAGGG